>JAZEWT010000007.1:6248168-6260376 GCA_036362905.1 Mordacia mordax | reverse complement strand
TCTCCCCGTGTCCGCGTGGGTTTTCGCCGGGCACTCCGGTTTCCTCCCACAGTCCAAAAGCATGCTGCTGCATAGGTTAATTGGCTTGCAGACTAAATTGCACAGAGTGCCCGGTGATGGCCTGGCGTCCTATCGTGGGTGTATCCCTGCCTTGTACCCTGTGTCTGCCGGGATAGGCTCTGGCTCACCGCGACCCTGTGGAGGACTAAGCGGTTTCTGACAATGAGGTGAGATGAGATTATGTTCATTGTTCGTCATTAATGTCAGATGCTGTATAATGAAAACACGTTAATGATAATAATTTGCAGTTTACAGCGCCTTTCACTCAAACGTCACAAAGCATTGTATAAAGCTAAGATTGGCTTGATCGCCCAAGACATTTGAACTACACATCTGTGAATGGATTTCAATTAAATGGAGTTTTCTTCTTGTACAGAATGAGGAATCTCTACAAACATAGAATTTACTGAAGCATCGCGAAGGGAAATGTTGAAGATAATCCGCTGTCAGCAGAGGTGTTGCAAAACCTGAATTATGCACCTCATTGCCTCAAGGAGCATTTTTGCGAAAGGGAAGGGGCACATTATATATTTCTTTGCTTGAAACCACTTGTGCATTATTAAATTGGTGCCCTCCAAGCCTCGACGTTGCTTCTATAGTATGAACATTAATATTCGGCTACTATAGGGATTTTGAAAGAGCACATTAGATAAATAATAATGCAGAACTAACATTCATAATTATTGCAGCACCATGCATTCATCAAGCATAATTAGGGTATACAAACGAGCCATTAATCAGTCTCTTATAAATACATGTATGCACCGCTGAAAATGTAGTAGGTGATAGGCGAGGGACACGACTTAGCAGAGATCCCACCGGCAGAGACTATTTCCCTTATCGTCATTTCAATGTGTTAATAAAATTAGCTTTTACTTAACAGTAAGACTGAACCAAAGAATTATCACGCTATCCCTGGTCACTCTGTAGCTGTTTAGAAGAATGCAATATCCAGTGAAATCTAAAAAATAGCTGCATTCGTGATTATTGTTACCAGTCCAGTGAATTTTGACTGAAACTTTCAACCTTTTGACCTGAAATGAAATCCTAATCTTTTGTGTTTTGGTGAAGGGTATTATGATGGGCTTCTCAAGCTCTGCCTCAAGCATACATTAGGGATGGCTTTTTGGAGATTACAAACATAAGCCCCATACTCAAAAACGATGCACCAATTCTTGGATTATACAACCTTTTGTCAATCCACTGCTGGATGAAGGCCTTTTCACATTGTGTGGATCATGAATCCTGTTGGTCAGTGCGCGTTGGTGAAGGTCGTGATATAGATGTGGGCGCATAAGAGTATAGTACAACTATTGATTTATGCTGCTTACCATGCGACCCCACAGCATTATTATTTATTATTTAGCAGACGCCCTTTTCCAGGGCGACTTACATCATTATATAGGTATAGTGAGAGAACAACAGAGAGGCGAGGGGAAGGCAACCATACATTCACCTGGCGCCAACAATTGCCAAGCGCTGCGTATCCCAGCCGACAGGGGGCGCAAGGCGGAGGAACACCCAGGATGTGATGCCAGTACATCGCAGGGCACACTTTGGTGCAATTTACTCAGCAGGCCAATTAACCTAGGCAGGAGCATGTATTTGGGCCGTGGGAGGAAACCGAAGTACCTGTTGAAAACATCCTATAATATCTCTTATATAGGGTATGGAAGGGAACGACGCATTGCGGCGTTATATAGGGAGAGTACAGTATATTTTTGAGAAAAAAATTGTGTCCGTATATCAACATTTAGTCTCAAATTACTCATTTTCGTTATGTCAGTCTTGTTTAAGCTTCAAGGTATGTAGCGGTTCTTAACAGTTGTTCAGCGTGGAGGGTTAAGTAAATTACGCATCTCGAGTCTCTGGGGCCCGGCGATGGACTGGCGTCCCATCATCGGTATATCCTTGCCTTGCGCCCTGTGTCTGCCGGGATAGGCTCCGACTTCACCGTGACCCTGTATAGGGCTAAGCGGTTTCAGACAATGAGAGAGATGAGATGAGAGTCTCTGGGGCAAACTAAGTCAAACAAATTAACTCAGACAGCGTGTCTTTGAACTATGAGTGGAAACCAAAGCACCCGGTGGAAACCCACGCGGACACGGGGAGAACTCTCAACCTCCGCACAGAAAGATACCCGAGCCCAAGCATCGAACCCGAGATGAGCAGAGCTGTCGCCTCTGAGGCGACAGCTCTACTCATCGCCCCACTGCGTGCCGTCAGCTTGGTCGCCCACCGGAGCACTGTTTATTGTCGAACCTGCTGGGCGCCGAGGCTCATACGAAGTTGGGCGCAGTCCAAGCGATTTGGTCACCGGCGATTAATTTGATGAGCGATTGCTGAATGCGATTGATCAGGCACGTGCATCTTAGGCACATTCAGGTGCACGGATGTGAGCGTAGGCGATGGACTGGCGTCCCGTCGTCGGGTGTATTCCTGCTTTACGCCCTGTGTTTCCGGGATAGGCTCCGGCTCACCGTGACCCTATATAGGATTAAGCGGTTTCAGATAATGAGATGAGATGTGAGCGTGTGATTGAAATGAGTTGCTATGGTTGCAGACAATAGCAAAAACAGCAAAACACGTTATTGTTACTGATTTGGCGATTTTATCTCGTTGTTGACACGCCGTTCTCTCCGCAGCTCCGTGCAGCGCTTTGTGACCCTCGGGTGAACAGCGCTCTAGAAATGCAATTATTATTATTAAACCTGTTGGGAGCGTTGCACGCGTGCCCGCTTCGCGCCTGTGAGCAACGATTGCGCACAGACTACGTCGTGCTTTGGGTGTTTTGTTTTTTTTAAACCCAGTGTTATGAAATGTACTGGTGTGGGTCTCCACGGCTCGATGTACGATAAATGCGCCGTGTGGAGTGTTGCGTCTCTCTTCTTCACGACGTTTTGCCTCGTTCGTTGGAGACATCCTCAACGTGGCAGGCGAAACGTCGCGAAGGACACAGAAGGAACGCTTGACATGACCATCCCGAAAGAACAGCCGTGGAGAGCAATTCTGGTGTGGGTCAATCAGTTTGAAGGACAATGCGTACATTATTAATGCATGTCGTTTGCAGTATTTACAAACAACATGCAAACTTGACGCTTTACCAAGTGTCTATTTCGTGTTTTTAAGAAGGTAACACTGAATTATTGTCAGAAAAATGGACAAAGCCCCTTATTTTTTGCAACTCTATACTGGGAAAAAAAGTACCCATAGCAATTCTGTTATTAAATTCTCACAGTGTACAAAATGCGATCTAATATTCTTACAGTCAATGAGGGAGTACAGTATTTTCTTTCCTGTTTCCCGAGCGTAAATCAACACTGATGTGCTCTGCTCCCCAAGGTTTGGGGTGAACATTGCGGCACAGTTTACCTCACGGTGCAGACAGGGTGGTTCTTTGGAAATGCTGTCATCTCCTCGTGTAGACAGGCTGTACTTTCAATCTATCCTGATATCATTTTCAGCATCCAATATGCAGAATCGTAATTACCGTCCTCTCATATGACACTGTGTATTTACTCACGATTCCAGATCAGCGCTGTGCAAATGTTGGAACAGCAACCCGGAGCTTCTACGTTTGTTTTCTTTGTGGACCCATAACCCCGCGACTGCGCATGCCTGTTTTAAAGTAGGAGCAGATATATGCATCCATTAGCATGGCTTATTCTATCGCTCATGATGCGTGCACCGAAGCGTGATGTGAGAAAATCTATTCATCATTTTTCATACCAATACTGTACGTTAACGCCTTGCAATAAGAGCACCCGGAATGCACCCGATCTCGCAAGATAAGCACATTTGACCCTAGATACTACTTGGATGGCGACCACCATGTTAAACAGATGGTGATCTGCTGCTGGGCTACGTGACGGGCAGCGGAGGGCAGTGCACCGACATGCTCTGGTGCCAGATTCTGGGCTAACAAATGTTACGTGAGCCAAGGCCATCATTACAGAAAACTGCGAATGAATCCATCATCTAAGTTGAACTGCATTTCAATTTGCAGTATAACGACTTATAGAAAGGAATAACCGTAGGACCTCAGCTCAAGGTAGGCGTCTTCAAAAACCAACCTGCGTCAGAAGGCGAGTGCAGAATAATGGCTTTGGAGGCACGTCATTAAGGGGCAAAATCGTTAACGGATGAAGAGCTTAATTGCGTCCTATTTTAATTTGTTTCAATCTATTCTTTGAAATATTATGTTCCGAGTGCTTAGAATTCCTTGCTCAAATCACGAATCACTAGAAACTCGCCTTTGTAAAGGTTTTGCATT
Source organism: Mordacia mordax (assembly GCA_036362905.1). NCBI lineage: Eukaryota > Metazoa > Chordata > Hyperoartia > Petromyzontiformes > Petromyzontidae > Mordacia > Mordacia mordax. Next base: position 6,256,043 of record JAZEWT010000007.1, on the reverse strand, counting down.
CGTTATGCCTGTTGTATGTAACCTGAGGTCACGTTGACTTCAATAAAGACTTTCGTAGGCATATGTAATTTGAGAAACTAATAAACCCCATTTGGCCCTGGATTTGAAATGTACTTTTGTTCAGCTATTATGTTTTGCAATGAAAGTTGAGGTCTTATAATGTGTTACATAATAATGAATCTATCACCTGGACACGCAAGTCACGACTGTGCTTCCTGTCCAGTCTGTAAGCTATTGAATATTCCAAATTAATTTCAGAAAGTAGCTGCTATATAAAACGTCATTATATCTTGAAAAAAATTCTATCATGTTTCCATTCACAAGTTCATCATTCAGCCACACTTCAGAACACATATGCTGATGTAACGGTGCTTTTTCTGACGTCGATAACGATTCTGGCAACTTGAAATGGTAATACATGGCTCGGACAATAAACGAAATTCGTGCACAATTTCGACCATGAATGGGTGCGGGTAACGAGCCCACATCCGACTGTGATGTGGGGTTCGCCATAGCGCGGTTACATACACCCAGCAGTGACGTGGTTAAACAATCGCTTGGCCGAAAATATAGTAGGTTGGAGAAGAGGTTACTGAGTGTATGGCCTAGATTTTACTCAGGGTGAAAGGGTTGATGGGGGTGCTGGGATCAGCTTCACTTGGTATTTTTTTCACGAACAAAATTAACTGTGCTGCCACGGGCGACCGACCCTGCAGCGCGTGGAGCGTATCACCTCCGGGACTACATGTTTACCCCGGTCCAACACGTACCCCGCACCACTCTAACAGCACACACCAGGCTCACTCCACTGCGCATCGGGAAAGCACTGTTTAGTTTAAGTCCACCACGGCCTCCACCTCACCGGAGCGGTGTTTTTAAAATTCAGAGAAGGGACAGCTTCCCTCTCGAAGGGTTTTCCCTTAAAGCTGGGTGATAAATCGGGTGACGAAAGGGGGGCTGTGGTAAAGGTGGGCTCGAGGGCCACACAGCCGTGCCGGGCAGGGTCATGAGCCCGGGGACCCAGCTAGTGATGCCTGCACTGGGATACGGAATGTACGCATTCGTTAGCATCTAGAATAGATGATGGGCGGATTACGGAGAACGCAGTGAAGAGAGGGGGCAGGACTTTCAAAGGTGGGAACAAACGGGAACGTAATGTCCGAACAGCGCTGGAGTGACAAGTCTGCAATGAGCATCTAGCTGATGAGCAGAGAGGAATTAGCCAGAGTAGGTGGCGGGAGCGGGAGGTGCAGCGACAGCAGCGCACCTCGTGGGCAGGAGGTAAGAACGATGCGATGAGCATCTGTGTGAGACTCGGGGTACTTAACTTGTCGCTTCTGATGAAGACTTGCCAAGTATTCTTATCCTCTTGGACCTGATTACCTCTCCGACTGGATGCAGTTCGTCAGTCTTTGAGGATGTAACTCAGAGATCCATTCTATTTTGTCTGGAGTTCCTCAGGGTTTAGTTCTCTGCCGATTCTTGTTCAGCATCTATATACAACCACTTGGCCTTATCCTGCACAGCCTCAATCTCAACTACAATTGCTATATAGATGACATCCAAATTTATATCCACGCAAAGCCATCCATCAATGTGTCTGGTCTTTGCATGTCGTCCTCACTGTAAACTCTGAAGGCCAGGCTCATTTCAAATTTCCTAAAACTAAATGGCAACGCAACAGAAATATTGCTTGTTGGAACCCCGCACCAATTGTATAATGCTGAACCCATTCTATTGATGCTTGACGACCAGACCATTAAAATTGCTAAGGCAGTTCGGAGTCGAGGAGTAACTCTTGATTCCTCACTCAGCTTCAAGGCACACATCAACAAAGGTTAAGAAGGTAGCTATTTCCATCTCAGAAACATAGCCAAACTGCGCAACATTCTGTCACCCTCTGATGCTGAGACGCTAATGCACATCGTCATCTCTTCACGAATGGACTATTACAATGCATTAATCTTTGGCATTCCTGCCTACCTGATCAATCGTCTCCAATGTGTGCAGAATGCGGCTGCTAGAGTCCTCAATCGTACACCCATCCACAGTCACATATCCCCAGTACTGGTGTCTCTCCATTGGCTACCAGATAAATATAAGATCCAATTCAAGATCTTTCTTCTCACCTACATGGCTCTCACTGGCACTGCTCCGACATATATCCGCGACCTACTTCAGACATCCTCAACACAACTTCGATCCTCCAATACGGGCTTGTTGCATGCGCTCAGATCGCACCTCCATTCGATGGGTGACAGAGCCTTCTCACGCACTGCTCCCAGACTCTGGAATGCCTTTCCATTGGAGATTCGGTCAGCTTAGTCCCTGGGCATCTTTAAATCTTATCTCAAGGCTCATTTGTTCCAAAAGGCTTTCAAGTCCTCTGCCTCAGACTATTGATGCGGCTCACTCTTGTGGTGCTGGTGTGATGGCTCGCTGCCGAACTGCGCCTGCTCAGGAACATTGAATCCTTCCTTCGTTTGTTGAACAATTATTTATATGGCTTATTGTATGTCCTTCTCTAAATTATAGCCATTATTTCACGTTCAATTGAAGTCATCTGATGTTGTTGACATGCCGTTCTCTCCACATCTCTGTGCAGCGCTTTGTGACCCTCGGGTGAAGAGCGCTCTAGAAGTGCAAATATTATTATTGAAGGGGGACAGTATTAAAGAGAGATATGGGTGTCGAGTGCAGAATAAGACGGCAGTAGCGGAGGCAAAGAGACGCCTTAAAGTAAAAATGTATTGCTCCTCCTCCAGAGCAATTTTTTAGACGAATTAAAAATCTCAAAATATACAATGAAGACAACATACCATATGCAAAACTATTTATACCCCATGACGCAGTTTCGCTTAAATCCAGTTTATAGTTTGTAACGCGCACACATTAATCTAATTTCGAAGATATTCATACTCTTGCTCAGACAGAAAGCAAGTTATTTGCACGAATGTCAAGCCACAATATGTACAATCAGAGACAGTAAACAAAATACAGTATACAATATTTACATCTGTTTACAGAGAGTGTGAGGGAATGAAATGGCGAGTGAGATTTTATCGAGCGAACATGAAAACAATGTTGAGGAAGAGAGATGGTGAGGTTTTCGGAAATGATTGCCATTTAAAATGTGAACTGGAGGGTCCTGTGAGTGTCCATGCACAGAGCGCTGCCCCAGCACCGCAGGAAAGTGGGCTCCTCCCCAGCATTCTTGTAGAAGGCATGCAAAGCGAGAGCGGTGCGCCAGGTGGTAAGGGGTTACCACTGAGAATGAGTAAAGAGGATTGAGTCCTGGCAAGGGCGGCGCGGTGGCCCAGTGGTTAGCGCTGACGCCTCACAGCAAGAAGGTCCCGGGTTCGAATCTCTCGGCTCGGGTGCCTTTCTGTGTGGAGTTGGCATGCTCTCCCCGTGTCCGCGTGGGTTTTCGCCGGGTACTCCGGTTTCCTCCCACAGTCCAAAAGCATGCTCCTGGATAGGTTGATTGGCTCGCAGACTAAAATTGTCCCGCAATGCCCGGCGATGGACTGGCGTCCCGTCGTCGGGTGTATTCCTGCCTTACGCCCTGTGTTTCCGGGATAGGCTCCGGCTCACCGTGACCCTATATAGGATTAAGGGGTTTCAGATAATGAGATGAGATGAGGTTTCAGACAATGAGATGAGAGTCCTGGCAAGAGGGCGCGGCGTCTGGTGTTAAGCGACTATGTGCGATGCGTTAGATGGTTAGAACGACTCTGAGCACTGTGTGTGGCTCAGCAAGTGAGCGATTATTTTGTCCGCTGGGGCAAGTGTGCCCTTGTGGGGAGCGAGCGAGTGCAGGAAACGTGTGCCGGGAGGGAGTGCTGCGTATGATTGAGCGAGTGGGCGGACGCAAGGATCGGCAGACGGTGATGCAGGTGGAAGCTGTGATGTTTGAGTTCTCGCTGGAGTGTATGCGGTGGGGGCGGGTGTCACGATAGTCGCTCAGCGTGTGATTAAACGTGCGAGCGGTGCTGTTGTTCGCTGCGGTGCGTGTGCGCTCGTGGGAATCAGTCAGATGCGCTCGAGAAGCGAGCGAGTATCGAGACAAACTCTTGGGAGGAGAAGAGTGCGCTCACTGGACAGGCAGTGGCAGCTGTACTGGTGGGGCTGGTCTAGCGAGATGGCGAGGCGTCTCTGCACCATAGCTGCATAAACGTTTTATTCATACGAGGTGGTGTGGCTTTCCACTTGCGGAGCGGCACATATTCGGCAAGCAGTGAGAAATTCGTGCAGCTGGCACGAATTCCCAAATCTGTGTTCGAATAACATAGCTTGCATCATCGTGTATTCGAGTGGTCTCGGATGATGAAAGATGAACTTCACTGAGCCTGTGCAAGACCACGGAGGCTTGTGGATGAATGTTTACGAGCGAGCGTGTTTAAACGAGCGTCTAGAGGCAGGTGCCGGACGATATAAAATGATTATCATCGGTGGAAACCGGTCGCGCTGTCAGCTTAAATTACCGTTGAGCAGCGCATGAGATCAATATTCATTACTCTTTATCACAGATGTAAGAAATTATACGGGGGCTTATTTGTTTTGCTCATGTTAGCATGTAAATTATGTGAGGGCTTGCTCAACGCGTGCGTTTATGGATCAGATGGCGTTCATGGATTATTGTAACGAATATAGCATCTGTATGCTTGCCCTCACGGAAATCCTGAAGTAATGTCATGGCTTACATAGGGCAGCTGCGTTTGTTCAGATGCACACAGTGGATGAAGGTAGCTGGTGATGAGGGTTAACACAACATACATTGTAGTCCTGCGTTGTAAGCCATGCTCAAGGAGCTTATAAAAATTGGCACATACGTCAACCACATTACCCTGCGCTGAAAAGTCCGTTTTATTTGAAATTAATCTCAGTGAAAACATTCCGATGTTGATTTGCCATGCAATGTGTGATTACTTTGAACTCACAAAATTAATATAAAGAATACTCTACGCATCGTGAACAAGTATTACACACTTGGAAAAATCGAATTGAAATTACATAACTTTTTACCCGCTTTTACTTAACTTACATTGGGGGATGTGTGTAATGGTTAACTCACATTGGGGGATGTGTGTAATGGTTAAAATCTTTGAGCATAAAATAAAAGCATTTCCGATAAGGCTGGAGAGCTGATATTTCACACGCAGGCATAACTCGCATGACAATGCAATCTAGTGAAAAGTTTGAAGACTGGTGACAAGCCGATCCTGTGCCCACCATAGAAACGATCCTTTCAAATTACTATCCTATTTTCAGTCTGGTGGGGGCGATATTTTCCCGATGTCAGACACGCATTGAGCTGACTTGACATTTTTACGTGGCTAAGACAAAAAACAGAAGAAAATAAAATAGGATAGAAAATTACATTTTTAAATGACCCGCTTTAACCGCACTTAAAAGTAGAAAATATATTTTGTTTACACAAAATAAATCTATCTGGGGATACAGACTAAAAGCGGGTGGCCAAACACTGACCGCATAAGACTACAGTAATCTTTTCCTTTACTGAAAACCTTTCAACCCTACTGATATTAAGTGATAACTGATAGTTGTTCCTTTTACAAAACATTAGAAAAACACGTAATTACGACTAAAATAATTAAAATGTAAATCTCACTATATTCAGTCAATCGTAAGTCACATGTTGTCAGTGTTTGGCCACCCTCTTTTTGTCTGTATCCCTAGATTGATTGATTTTGTGTTAAAAAAAATGTATTTTCTACTTTTGAGTGTGGTTAAAGCGGGTCATTTAAAATATATATATATTATCCCATTTTATCATATATAATAAGTGGCGTCTTGGGCATTGTCATAGTATCTCTGCCCATATATAACGTTCAAAGTAAGTGACAGTTTAGACTGGCATTTACAGACGCTGACCTTCAGGAGTTGATTGAGGGCCATGAGAGCAAGGAACAAAGCCTGTGAGAGGTAGCCTTTTACCAGTGACTCTAGTGTTGGCACTGATTGGTTTATTGCTAATGCCACTGCTGCATGTTAGTCTTGTGCAGTCTTGGGAACTTGCTATTATGGGCTCTGAGCCCGGCTTACAGTTAGATGCCTTCAGTACATGCAGACTCTGCCATCACCCATCATCCATCTCTTTCTGAACCCCCGAAGGAGAGAGGTAATGGTTTGGCAGCTGGCATATGTATCCCTGGCCAGCAGGGAGAGGTAAGGTGTGGCTCCCACCCTTATCTCTTTATAAACTCTCGGGATTCCAAAACCGATCTTTCCTTTTTTTTAAGCAAAAAGCGTCTACAATGTATTTCCATCCAATTGTTATACTGTTTGACTTTTTTGTCCCTTATTCATTTATTGGAATTAACGGTAAAATTTTGCTGTAAAATTTTGCGTGTTACTGTGTGGCTTTATGACTATGGTTAGGGTTTGACCTCTGCGCAAGTTGATGCTGTGAGTTTGTTTATTTACTCTTTAACTTTATACGTTGTTGCATTAGTCAGTTCGGACTTTTTTTGTGTTGCAGGAATGTGGAATCCAGGGCTTGCAACATCACTGAGTTCTTTCTGCTTTGATAATAAATATCTCTCCATCTATCCAAGCAGCGTGGTATTCCTTGGATAGCACGGTGTGTTCGTCACAATGGATCATCCTCGTTTTGATGGCGGAGAACCGCTCGTAATAGGGGCGCATGCGCTTTGCCGACAATTGCGGGGCGTCCTCAGAGGGGACGGGAAGCCATCTGCTTGCGGTTTGGGTGATGCTCCACAACTCTGTTCAATTAGGCCATTGTGTGCTCGTATCTGGGCCAAGAAAACGAACCCCATGGGGGACACGTGAGCTGTATCGATGTAGGGTTTCACAGCTCGATGTATATAATTTGCTCGTCAAAGTTGTTTTTTCCGAGATAGCTGTGTTGAGCGTTCCTCCCCTCTCTCCTTCCCTCAACATAGTTATCCCGAAAGAGCAAATAATTACGAACAATGTTCGTGAAGTAGAAAAGTAAGCGGGCGTAGGCAGAACACATCTCCGGATGGGATGATAGCTCGTGATCAAGGCTGGTGAATGAGAGCCAACGGAGTGATCACGTCACAAAGACCACCAAAGGCGATGGAGGTAGGTCGAAGCTGAATCATAAACAGGAGACATTGTGACATCGTAGGACCGTGAGAGGTGGCGATGACCGTTAGTTGGGAAGCCTTCATCGAGCAGTGGATCGAGCATAGCAGATGACAATGATCGTTCCTCATTACCGGGGCAGATTAGATCTTCTCAGTCTCACACCAAAGTAACTACAATTTAATGACGTATGCTGGGTAATTAATAATTAAGTAACACATGCATAATGTATGCGCGATTGCAGGTGCTGCTCAATACGCCCTGAACAAAACTCCTGTCTCGGTGACAAACAAGGCCCCTCGTTCAGCCTAGGGGGTTCGTCGGTAACCGTGTCTCACAATAAAAACAAAGTAAGTATTTACGTCCGTTTCACATGAAGAAAAATGCCAAATTTGACGGAGAAAAATATCCAGACAGCCGTAGTTCTTTGGCTTTAGAACGCTCACAAATTGAACCTTGTTTATCCTGTGTACTCGATTGTGTAACACTGCGTTACGCTGCAGTGTACTTTACTGAATACAACCTCAACGAAACCACACCATGAGCGTGGTCTACGTAATTATTCTCGCTGGCGTTTTGCAATTTGTATTTTTTACCAAATCATCCACAGTCGGCCCTATCATGCTGCACACCACCGTGCCTACCTCTCTTGTCCTGTCTATGCTCTTACTAACCTTTCTGCTCGAGCATCCGAGGTTTTCTGTCGAGGCCCCGAGTCAACCTTTGCTCTGTGGGAAGTCAATCCTCCTCTGCTGTCTCTGGAAGTCTGCATTTCCCTTC
>JAZEWT010000007.1:6224777-6247844 GCA_036362905.1 Mordacia mordax | reverse complement strand
TGGGTGCTGATCCTCGCCGTGGTGTTGCCGCTGTAAGCCGTCACAAGCCCGCAGTCGAAGTCGTGGTGTCACAACAGCTAGATCTCACAGAAAGTCCTGCTCTAGGCGGTTCGATCCCCACCTCCAGCGCCATTCCGTGTGGAGTTCGTTCTCCCCCAGTTCTGTGTGGGTTTCCTTCGGGTCCTCCAGTTTCCTCCCACAATTAAACAAATACACATTAATGAAGTGGCCGATGACACAATAATATATAGAATGCAGTGTCTTGCGGGTTGGCGTCGGTTAACCGCGTGGCGTGATTCTCTTCTCCCCCCCACCCGCAGTTTCCTCGCCCTTCTGAGTTGTTCTCTCTTCGCAAGAATACGTCTACATTGATACATATGTACCACGCGTTACATATTTTCATTGTTATTATTTCATGTCGGGAAAAAGAACAGTATACAATACGTAGAATATGTGTATGGAGTGGAGCAGGGGTACAGTGGTTGTCACACGGTATTATGCATCAGGCGTTCTGAGTTTGATTATTGGCCATGGATTACATCAATGTTGAGTGTGCATATGAATTGGTCCTCCTCCCCCTCCATTTACCATTCCACATTGACCCGCATGCTGAAGTACGGTCAAGCAACCTCTAAGGCTAAAACTGTGGAGGGTAGGCCTTTATCTAGCAGTGGCTTGATGAATGATTAAACTCTTGCTTTCATATATAAATTAACCATTTCCCTGTGATGCGCATCTCCTTGTTTTTACACAATGGTTTGAGATGTGGCTTTGTTTGGATTGCATTGTCGCTAATGGGGTTATGGGAGGCATGATGTCACTCACAGTAATATGTTGCTGGCGTATGGAGAGGTGAGCCGAGCCTTCTTTGTTTATTTAATTACCCATCCCGGGCCACAGGGGCGCAATATTAGTGTTTATACGTTGTGGTAGTGCTTTTATTTGCGTTTAAGGGACAGATTCCTGTCTTGTTGGTGGAATATTCTCATCAATAACATCTCTGTGGTAACCGAGCATTATCTGCTTCCCGGAGGAGCTGACTCCTGTTGATACTGTAAACGTCGAAGGCGGGTCTATAGGTATCCTGACATGCAAGCGGTGTGCGTAGGTTTTACAGCAGAGAGATATTCGTTTCATTTAAAATAACGTTGAAACTTTGTGTCCTGTTTGTAGGTCATGATTTCTCGATGGTCTACAATGATGCTAAATTGCTGTAAAGCAGCACGTGATGATTAAGGTAAATGTCATGTTAGTATGGGAGTAGGAGGCCATACGTGTATGGACACCTTTGTTACGAGTTAACCAGTGTTCTGTTTTTTGGGTCAACCAGTGTTGTGTGTCCTGGTTGACCCAAAAAAAAAACCAAGTGCCTCGTCACAGCTCATCAGCATTCCCTCTGACACATGGATTGCTGCTCTGTTGCTACTCGATGCTGTTCACATGGAGCATGCTATTTACTGCTGGATGGGGGGGGGAGGAGCCAGTTGCAATGGTCGCAGCCGATTGGCCCGGTATGTGGTGATGATGACAATGTCCTTTGCAGCTGCTGGCTGGGAAAGCATACAGAGCACGTGATGTGTATGGAATCTCAGAGAAATGTTGCGGCCATCAGTTGTCATGGTGGATGACCTTTTAATGAGCCAGTGAGGATTTCGGGACCGATAAAACAGTGTTTTTGTCATTCCACACAGTGCACAGAATATATGCATATCATCACAACAGCTTCAGCAACCATTACTTTCGTTACCTTTCTTTTCTGGTTGGTAATTGGAAACAATTGGAAGCCTTTTGACATTATGTGATACTGTTCAAAGCTCCGGTTGATGTCTTCATCAGACGCTTGACGTGTCGGTGGATAACGCTGAGTAAACACGGAGCACAGCGACTGAGCCAATGCCAGCTGCCGAGAGTTTCAGTCTCTCCGACAAAGCGGCTCCAGCGAGGATTGGTGAATTACAACCATCTACTGCTGAGTGACACGCTTCGGCGAGGCCCCATTCGCTGGAGCAGGGATTCTGAACCTCTTGCACCTCAAGGCCCACTCGGGTCTGGTCTCCACGGACTGCGAGGTGGCATGCGCACCCGTTGGTGGGTCGCGACCTTCCAGGAGAGAATACCGGCGCTAGAGGGATTCGCCACCGTCTCCCGCTCGCGCAACGGTTCAGAGCCCACGTTTGTAACCACCGGTTACATAACGCATTGTGCGGTGATCTGCTGTGATCTGCTCATCTGCAGTTCCATGGTTGGATTATTATTACATCGCGGTGTAGTGAGGAATGGCGACAGTGACAGATTTTTGGGAGGGACGACTTTCAGCAATGGATTGATCACGATGTTATGAATTCACGTGATTAAATCACTGCTTCTGGTGAGGCGTGGAAGAAAGTTTCCATTGCTGGTGCAGAAATAATGTCCTTTTCCTCCACTATGGTCTTTTTTCAAGAATTTTTATTTTCCGACCACGACGTTACGGGTGGCTTCATTGATTTGGGTTTCGTTCCTTTAACCAAACTGCGCCGTTCGCACTCACTTGCACCTGTGTGTCGGTCTGTTTGTAGGGAGCGCTGGCCCAGCGGTGAGCGCGCTGGGCTACAAACCCGACGATACGAATATAAGATTACAATAGGTTTTACCGTATCTGGCGATTATGCAGGTGTTAAGATCTTAACACCTGCATAATCGCCAGGTGTTAAGATCTTAACACCTGCATTATGCAGGTGTTAAGATCTTAACACCTGCATAACACCTGCATAATCGCCAGATACGGTAAAACCTATTGTAATCTTATATTTGTATACTGGCAAAAAAGTACCCATACCGACGATACGAGTTCGAATCCCGCTCACGGCCAACACCAGTGACGATTTTATGAACCTGTCCAGGGCCTCCCCAAGGTCGACCCAGCCTCAAATGAGTACCTAGTGCAATGTGAAAATATTGCCACTCGGGAGACAAAGGCGGCCGGGGGTGATGATAGTCAGCCACCCCCTCGTATGTCTGTGGACCTTCATAGGTGCTCACTAACCGCACTTGACCCTACAGACTGTTAAGGCTATAAGGGGGATCTTTGTCTTTGTACCAGATAATGCGACCGCCGTCATCGCGTATCTGCGGGCAGCGCTTTGTGACGTTTCATCACATTCACGTCATGGCCATGAGCGTCATTCTCATTATTATCATTGTGACCCTCAATGTTTACTGCAATTACTGTTGTCCATGATCACCAACAAAAATGCTACTACCATGACGGCATCGTGTATGAAATAAGAATAATACCAATCATCTATCCTGAAAAGCCTCACTGATGCTTAAGACTAATTTTATTTTGGGTCTTGTATCGAGATGCTTGGGCAATTTCATGGCACTTGCGAAGCAACCCGGAGAGAACATGCTCCCTATGAACACGAGTCAAGAATCGGTTTCTCTCATTCTACGTTGAGAGAAACCGATTCTTGACTCGTACCACGTGCTGTTGGGCACGATGCCCAACACTCAGCAACATTCCGGACAGCACGCGGTACAACCATAACACACATCGGAGAGATAGCCTGCTGCCATTAGTGCTGTTTCCTGACAACCACGGATCCCAAGCCTATACAACACCTACAACCCAAGCCAGATCCACGCTCAATCACGCTTATCTTTGAAAACGTGATGGGATCGGATGCATTCACGATTACTTGGTCAGGGGCTTATGACATTTTTTTAAAATTAAAGAAGCTTAATTTCTGTTGTCATGCGGGGGATATAGGAAATTGATGGATGCTGTTTGAGTTTGGGCAGAAGTGTTTTGTTTTAGGCTTTCGACTGTGAGTGATTTCGAGTAAAGACGTGGTCGAGAGCTCGGTTAGCACTGCAAGGATTGAATCTCTTTTTAATTCCGCTATCTGCTCCTGCCCTTTATATCCTTTTAATGACAGCGTAATTATTACGGGGGTACGGGCATCTTGTTTTTCTTCCCCAAAATCCCTCGCACTGATTTTCAAATAAAAATTGTGAGCTGCATGTTTGATACCGCCAAAAGTGAGACGGTGAATTTCGTTTAATTGGTCAAACAGCAAATGGTGTAATCTATTATTTGCGCCTCAATGCGTTGTTAACCTTGTGGGTGCTGTGTGGAAAAATAAACACGAGCTAGTGGCTCAACGTTAAATAGGCGCATTAATTATTAATGAAACAAAACCTTTCACGGAATTTCACATCGCCTTGGTGTGAGAGCACACGTGGAGAGGAGAGACGCGAGACGTGGGTGAGTTGAGACGCAAGACGAGGAGAGAAGAGTTTATGACTAGGTGGAGGTTGGATTTATTTTAATTACCATCACGAAAATCACATCATCTAGTTAATCTGAAACCGGTGACCGGTGTGAGTCGAAACGTACACGTCCCGAGAGATGCCGTGTTACGGTGTTTTAAACAGAGTGTTTTTCATTCCCTTTTTGATCCACAGCACTGGAATGCAACCCTCATCATGCGAACACGAGACCTGTTGCTTACTAGTTGATTTTGAGGATCTGTCAAAATAGCCTCTTTTACATTGTTGATAGTAATAACACTGGGTACCCAGTTTGTATCCCCTCTGGATGAAGGATTTCCCTAACCGTCACAATGCGGCACAGTCATTTTTGACAGATTTTGCACGTGTGACCCGAGCTAATACTCATTTATGAATTATGCCGCGGTTTCCTTCTCACTGTCTGTTTTTAATCCACGTCACAGCAGGCAGTCTGCCTCTGATGATGATGTTTTACTTTACAAAAGCACGCTCTCCTGCTCTCGTGCTCTGTATTTAATCGCTTTGAATAATAATGCGAATCAATACAATTTTAACACTCACATATTCATTCAATGTTGAAGATATTCAAATGATGAGAGAACGACTCAGAAGCTCGAAGAAAGCACAGAGACGGGGGGAGGCAGCACGCGGCCGAGCCGCACCAACGCGCCGGACACTGTGTCCTTGACATTATTATGTTATCGGCCAATTAATTAACCAGTGTGTGTGTGTTTATTGGAGGAAACCCAGAGGAAAGCCAAGCAGAAAGGCGCCCGAGATGGGCATCAAACTACTTCGGGTAGGACTTTCTTGCTGTGAAATGCACTCCGCCACGTGCCACCCAATATGCCTTTAATCCCTGCCCACGATACGCGTGCTCTGCTCTGTTCAACTTGTTTCCCTCCGATTGTTATTTGAGGATTGTGGGAGATGAAACGTTGTGAAGGAGAGAGGTTGAACGCTCGACACGGATATCCTGGAAGCGTGGCTATTGAGAGCAATTGTCAAACATCGAGCCATGAAAACTTACATATTATTAATTGATATTGTTGAAAAAAAATTGTTGTGAATTACGTTCATTTGGCTCATATTTATCTTAAGTTCGAGCTTGCAGCCTTCTCTGTGATTTTTTTTTGTCAATATCGTAATTCATTTTTGGAAGAGGGTGGTGCGGTGGCCCAGTGGTTAGCGCTGACGCCTCACAGCAAGAAGGTCCCGGGTTCGAATCTCTCGGCTCGGGTGCCTTTCTGTGTGGAGTTTGCATGCTCTCCTCGTGTCCGCGTGGGTTTTTGCCGGGTACTCCGGTTTCCTCCCACAGTCCAAAAGCATGCTCCTGGATAGGTTGATTGGCTCGCAGACTAAAATTGTCCCGCAATGCCCGGCGATGGACTGGCGTCCCGTCATCGGGTGTATTCCTGCCTTACGCCCTGTGTTTCCGGGATAGGCTACGGCTCACCGTGACCCTATATAGGATTAAGCGGTTCCAAATAATGAGATGACATTTTGGAAGAAGAAAAACAAGCACTATTTGCTAACATTTACTTTAGAATGCACTAAAAGCAATGCGTAAAAAAATTGTTAAAGAACATCCATACCTCGTCCGTGGATCTCTGATGACTGCAGAGAAGAAAGCCGCACACATAAAAGCATGAAATTTACTTGAAAATTGCTTTCGGCTCTCCTGCTCCAACGGAGTAATAAACAGAGCCCCATTTCATAAGCGAAGGGGTTGGGGGGGGGGACGGCAAGCCTTGTTCAGCCAGTGGACTGGACCTGAGAAATGATGAAATTTCAGCGTGCAATTGGAATCTGCTCTCTACCAGAAACCCACAGCGAGGATCTGTCTCTTGTAGCTCGTGTGGTTCAGAATAAATCGCCACACCTGCACCCTCGTAAATGTGTATAATATCACCACCGTGAGGTTAAAATTATTTGAGAAAGAAAATAATATTTTCAAGGGTCACACATAATCGATACCTTCTTTAACCGTGCAAGGATCTTGCGTGCTTTCAAAATTCATTGGGCAAGAATTCTAAAATCATGCACCCCCTCTCACCACCCTCTGCTGCCTGAGTCGTATGAATGGGGCCACCGCGGTTACTCGATGGGCAGGTCCACTGCTGTGGGATAAAACGTGGGCACTCAAACATCTTGTGAGACGTCTCGCTAGCATAAACAGAGTAGGAAACATGCTTTGCAGGAGCTCTCTAGTGCTGCCGGTAGTGGAGGTCTTTCAGCCTACAGTTGTGTGAGCAAGCAGGTAGGTGTAAGGCTGCTCATTCACCTATTGTGTGATGCTTCTGTTGAGTGCTCGTGAACTAAGCAGCGAGTTTTTATTTGCTCGGCAGGCCGCACTGAAGCCAAACTCTGGCACACATACACACGATTCTGACACATCGTCCTCGCTCCCTCCCCCTCCCTTTATGTGCCCTTACAGGCATGGCTTGCTCATAATGTAAACACAATGCACAGCAAGGAGATTGTAAACATGAGCAATAAGGTTAAAATAGATAGATGTAATTTTTTTGCAGCATAAAGTACCCAGTGAGCTTGCAAGCTGTAGATGCAGGATTCCTGCGATGCAACAAATGTCTGCACTAACCAATGCAAGAACGCATAGCAAGGCAGGCGGGCGATGTGATCGCGCAAAATACTACCCGTATAATCATAACAACAACATTGAGTTATCCGATCATGTGCATTGAGAAGCCTTAGCTGCACACTAGGAGCTCAGCTGTTCGCGTCTGCCTAGGGATAGGTAAAGATGGGCTTACGCGTCATTTATTTGGTTCCCTTGGCCTAAAGGTGCGGCTCCAGATTCCCATTTCGCTCACGTGACATTCATACAAATCGATGTAGCTACATGTTGTTGACTATTTAAGATTATTTATTCGGGACCTACTCGATATCCACTCATGCTCACGCCATATTAATTGATGTTCATTTGTCAGTTGCGTTCAAATGTATGACATTTACCGGGGTCCCACGATGTAATATAATATCACACAATGCAAGCCGTTGTATATTTTTACCCTCTCGCTCGACTCGGCAGGAAGGACATCGCCATAAGCACCAATTCGTTCATTACTTGCTGCTATGGAGCAGGGTTATTGACGATTGCAGGAGACTGCAGACAGAATGGTGGATTGAATTTTTTTTTAATTACTGTTCTGTGCAAGAATGTATATGTATAGTAGCGCAAGTTTTTGCATGTCCATATTGTAGTACCAAGCCTCGCGACAGTATGTCAGTATGTAAGCAGCCGTGGGTAAATGCTGGTTGGCTAGTGGAGTGCGGCGATATCGCATGACTGGGTTATGTCAGACGGGACTGGGAGTGGGGGCTGAGATTATTTAAACGGGATATGGGGAAGTACGGAAGTTGAGGCGTTCAGGAGAGTTAAGTGAGAATCGAGAGAGTGTCGTCGTAGAGTGTCATCGTAGAGAGTCACAGTGAAGGCGAGAGTTCGTTCGTTTGTCCGTGAGTTGACCGTGTGGTCGTTGTTTGGATTCGGCGCGGCCGAATAAAGCGAACCTCGTTTGTTGAGATGGATAGCCTTTGGAGTCCCAGTTTGCCTGTGCTGGGGAGAGAGGATGAGTGATCGTCGCTGGCGCGTGAAGGTCAGCAAGAAGGACTCATCCCGGGGAAGTTCACGTGTGGCGGTTCTGGGTTCGTATCCTTCATCCTTCATAAGGACACATTTTATCTGCACAACACCAAATACTTTAAAGTCTTTTTTCAGCTTTGCTTCCTACTTATTGGTTACTCTTCTAAAACGTTAAGGTAATTATACAAATTGCACTTCTAGAGCGCTTTTCACCTGAGGGTCACAAAGCATTACATAGAACTATAGAGCTGTGGAGAGAACGGCATGTCAGTAACAACGAAATAAGAACGGCAAATCAACAATAACGTTTTTTGTTGTTGGACAATTGATGATAAACTTCCTCCACAAACATGTGCTACATGTTTGTAACAAGATCACCCTGCTAGTACTGTAAGATAAATGATAGGTGTGGGGAGGCCTTCATCTAGCAGGGATAGACAACGGCTGATAAATGATGACTGGGATGATTGGATTTTAAGTCGCGATTAGCAGCCCCTGCTAATACCATTCCTTGATATTGTCTAATGTGAGATTCGTGGTTCTTTATTGCCCTCCTGAGAGTGCCTATACACCTTTACTTGAAGCCCACCTGCAAACCAAACTGTAACCACAGTGCCATCCCAGGTGAGCTCGCTATCACATTACGACGAGTCTCCGGTGACCAGAACGTCAGCGTCAATGCTAATGAAAACAACCATAACGATGCATATTTTCAGTAACGCTGAGTGTTTTGCTTCACTCTCGGGATATTTAACGTACAGTAGAGACTAATTAATCGGTTACTCGACCGATGATCGGGAAGATTGTTATTCTGATCAAAGAACGTGAGAACGGTTGGAGAAGAAAGTTTGACCTCTGTCCTCCACGTGTGTCGCTGGAACGGACATGGTGTGTGGAGATCAGTGATATTATTGCGTCAGCATCCAACTTGATGTGATTTGTAGGCATTTCCCAGTTTTTATTGGGTGGGGGGGGAATTGCACAGTTAGTAGTGCGGCCACCTTACGACAAGAAGGACCTGTGTTCGATTCTCGGCTCGGGTGCCTTTCTGTTTGTAATTTGCATGTTCCCTCAGTGCCCGCCTGGGTTTTTGCCTGGGCTTTCAGTTTCCTCCTGCAGTTCGACTACACGCTGCCTAGGTTAATTGTCAGGACTAAATTTCCCTTGATGCCCTGAGATGTTGTAACTTGCTTACACCTCCCCACTGGACACCTATTAAAATAACTATACAGCTCAGCGGTTCCTTCCGGATGAAACACAAACTGGTGGACTTCAGTCGTCATGCACACCGCTATATTTAAAGAGGTCCAAGGAATTAACTCCCCCCCCAAAAAATAGTGGATTCCTCAATCCAGGGGGTGTTCATCGCAGCATGGTCTACGGTACATTCAGAAAGGCTGGTGCAGGCATAGTTCCGACTGCCGGCTTGATTGTTATCGAAACGATCTTGTTAGATTGTATACGCTCACGACGGTCACTATTTCACTGCAGACAATTTGGATTGTGAGTAATAAATTAAGCAAGAAAATAAACAGAGGTTATGCATACTCCATGACACAGAAGAAATATATAGAAAGAAACAAATTAGTTTATCAGCATTTGAGCCTTCAAAGCTGATGGTTATTGTAAATATTATTTTTATTGAGCTACATCTTTACAAAAAACAAATGCATCACATTGACCGTGACAAATGTCTGTCATTTTAAAATGAAAAATGTGTATAAACTATATTACAATGCAGCACTGACAGCTCATTATTAATTCCGCTTGTATCCGGGATGAGTAATATTGCAAGTGTTACCATTAGCCTCCCGCACTGTAACAAATGAGTTGAAATTAAATCTGGCACCCAATTTTTTTTCCTCCACCCACTCATAAGATTTACATGCCGACACAATTTTGCGGATGGGATTTTAAGCAAAAATATAAATTTGTTATTCCATTTGAAGCACTTTTCACACCGATTTTTTTGTTACCATTAAAATCAATATTGCTTCGCTGAAGATGGTGTCATGGATGTCATGTTGTGTCATTCCCTTGTTCACAGCCAGTGGACTGTGCCTGAGAGCCGCCAAAGGACTTAGGTCTCTTACAATGGTCAGGAATGAATTTGACCAGGATTGTCCAAATTCACTTTTGTGTAATCAGCCATTAGGATAGCAAAGCAAATCTTCAGATAAAAAGAACAATTCTTCCGGGGCCTTCACATGGCACTTGCCATTTTTCTTTTGTTAAATTATCCTCTGCCACTCACTGTTTGATGATGGGCAAACAAATGGACCTTTTGTACCCTCTCCCAGTTGACCCTGGGAGACCTGACCCCAAGGGACTTTTCTGTAAAAAAAAACACAAAACAAACAATATCAGCTCATTAACATAGTTTTATTTTTGTATTATTTATATATATTTTTCTGAGTCTTGTTGTACTTATCGCAATTAAATCGTGTGTTAAACATATTTCCTTTGGGAACTGCGTGGCTAGCGGTGCGTCAACCTGTGTTTAAAAAAACGGTCCAGGAAAATTAACATCACATAACTTCTTCTGAGGTCAATTCAATACAGGTTTAAAAAAAATATAAACTAGTTGGACAACTTTTAACGACCCTCTAAAAAATGTGTTGTTCACGTATTAAACGGAAAAGTCCACGAAAAAAAGCAACATATTTGTAAAAATCACAGTGACCTTATTTGGAAGTGTATATGTTTAGGTGATATTTCGTCCAGTAGCACTTCATCATGGTGCATAGAAGAATGCGTATATTTTTATTTCTGCTTGTGCACAAGTGCCAATGTAGTTTTAAAAATATTCTGTTGAAATGCCAAGGATTGTATGAGATGAATTAAATAGATACATGTTTATTATTTAAATAGAAAGTAGCCATCTCTTGAGCTGGCAAGCTCTTTATACGGGATTCTTCTGACACAACAAACGTCCGAAATGACCAATGTAACAACGCATAAAATAAAATGAAACCCAGACTGTAATGAGGTGGTGGTGGTGGTGGTGTTGGTGGTGATTTTATTATGCAATCATTGGTGACCCGGCTGAGACCAACAATTCACTGCTTTGGGAATGAATGTTTGAAACCCAAATTCGATGGTGGAATCTCAGCCGAAATGACAGTGCTCTGACCTTTCAGCCACCCTTCGCAGGGAGAAATTATTATTTTATCCCGTTTCTGCTACGGGGCTTTTCACGATTGTGCTGTTCCGCACTCCGCGGATTGTACCGCGTGTCATTGTGCATGAAGTCCAACATTTCGCCCTATCTGCTGTTTTTTTCAGTGAATTCATTGATCCACTCGCTCTGTCTATCAAACGGCAATAGACGTCTTCGCTGCTGACGTAAGTGAGAAAGTGAGTTTCTCGAATCACTTCCTGGAAAAGCTCCCAGCATGTGGACCGAAACGTCGGCCATCATGCCAAACGGCACTGGGTGCAATGCAATCAGCAAACACACCATAGATATATTTTGTCCCAGGTTACACGTGGTGCCCGCTGGCATCATCGTGAGAGTCAGTATATGGACACAGATACATTGGCTACCTCAGTGTGTCACAGCGTCTCGAAGCGAAGGTTCTTTACGTATGACGCACAGCGCACCGCACGCGGTTTGAGGAGATGAAAGTTAATGCGCAAGCGACTACAGCATCCTCTGAAATGTCAACGCCATTCATTTCAATGACCTTTGACCTGACGATAGCTATGTGAGAGCTATTTTGTCCTCATTGTTATTGTAAAAACGTGTGAAAAACAACGGTCCATGCCGCATTCATAGTACATAAGCTACATCATAGAGGTGCAGCGCTTGTTTTAGAGCACTAATGGCAGAAGAGCATCCATTAGAGGAGCACAAGAAGACCCCATTATGTCGTATTTGGTCTACTCCATCATAATGGCTAAGAAGTGTGTGCTCATTGTACCTTATCATACTCAGCCACCGATCGACTGTGGGCATACCATACAAGACATCATCATGAACTTCGATGATCAATCACCCGCTTAATTCAGACCTTCCTCTGCCTGCAGGTTTTTAGATCCTGCAATGTATCATCCATTTTGAGCTGACTTCATCATCTCCATCTTCTCGATGGAAGTCTTCTCAGACGCGTTCTATTCCCATCGCTGCCATCATCTGTCAGTTCCTTAACGACGTGTTATGCCCAGACACGCTTAACCTCTCTTATTTGTTAAAATGATGGAATTAACCTGCGTATGTTCTCTAATCCACACGTTTATCTTCATGTCCTTCAACGCAATTCCAAGTGCCTGTCTGCCAATATTGCTTTGCGTGCATCCTTCACTGTTTTGACTATGTTTCTGAAATCAGAGCTCACAACGGGGAAGTGTCCACATCCGTATGAATTTTACGTGCAGCACACTGCAATATTTCGGGGCAAGCTCACCAGCGCGATGCCCCACGGAATAGCGAGTGCCCATGAACCCACACCGTTACTGTTTCCATTGTTCCGTCCACGTGTGCATTTAAATGTCCACAATAACGGATAAGTAAAAGGGGAGTTGTGGACAAACTTCAACGGGCACAGTTATGCGTTAAATTACGATCGTTAAACATGCGTTACATCACCACCGATTAGCAACACAGATGGCCTCTGCATTTGCATCGCGAATGTGATTCGTGGCAACGTTGGTCGTAGACGAACTACTTGCTTTTCCGTGAGAAAAATAAGAATACATTTGATTTATCTTGGTTTCAGCCACTTAGGGTGCTTACAAGTCCAGTTGTGGAGCGAAACTATATATAATATATAAATTGCATTCAGTCTTAATTAAGTTCAAAGACTGCATTTGTACAAACGTATTTTGCAACCACTGGCTGGGAAAATGCTAATCGCGAAACCCGGTTCCCTGTGGGAGACGGTGTAGCAAGTAGGCACCTAATTTATGTTTGGGAAGTCTCATCTCATCTCATTATCTGAAACCGCTTAATCCTATATAGGGTCACGGTGAGCCGGAGCCTATCCCGGAAACACAGGGCGTAAGGCAGGAATACACCCGACGACGGGACGCCAGTCCATCGCCGGGCATTACGGGACAATTTTAGTCTGCGAGCCAATCAACCTATCCAGGAGCATGCTTTTGGACTGTGGGAGGAAACCGGAGTACCCGGCGAAAACCCACGCGGACACGGGGAGAGCATGCAAACTGCACGCAGAAAGGCACCCGAGCCGAGAGACTCGAACCCGGGACCTTCTTGCTGTGAGGCGTCAGCGCTAACCACTGGGCCACCGCGCCGCCCGGTTTGAGTGTTATTTCCTCAAATGCATGAGGTCCCCCCCCCAAACACTGGTTTCTTTGTGCCAACATGTGGTAAAGGTGAAGCCTTGCAATTGCTCGCTTATGCCACTGCAGGCAGAATGGCTGGGAGGAGCTCTAGGAGATCCCCTCTGGCGCAGGGTATTTGCCCTACTCTTCCACGTTTGTGTACAAAAAATAATAATGATGAAAAGAATGATGATTGCTTCGAAAAGCTGCTCTCTCGGGACAGCCGCGTCGTTCGCTTCCTCTCCTCTCCTCGCGACGTTTCGCCTCACACGTTTTCGAAGCAATCATCATGCATCGAGCCGTGAAAAACCTACATCGTTACGATGAAAAGAATAATTAGTCAAACATATGCAGGGCCCGAGGGAAAGGATGCCTCAGGCAGAGGCATCCTCTGCCTGAGGCATCCTCAGGCTGAGGATGCCTCGAACGTGTGAGGCGAAACGTCGCGAGGAGAGGAGAGGAAGCGAACGACGCGGCTGTCCCGAGAGAGCAGCTTTTCGAAGCAATCATCATTCTTTTCATCAGCCTGAGGATGCCTCAGGCAGAGGATGCCTCTGCCTGAGGCATCCTCTACATGAGGATGCCTCTATCGCGAGGAGAGGAGAGAGGAAGCGATCGACGCGGCTGTCCCGAGAGAGCAGCTTTTCGAAGCAATCATCATGCATCGAGCCGTGAAAAACCTACATCGTTACGATGAAAAGAATAATTAGTCAAACATATGCAGGGCCCGAGGGAAGGGGTTTTTGATGCCTAATGAGATATTCTTGAGGGATTCCAGAATCTCCCTCTGCACACATATTGCACATAGAGACTAACAAGCATTGCAATGTCAGTCCATGCATACGCCTGACATCTGCTTGTCTGACTTCCCGAGCCGTGTGTCGGTGCATACGTGTGAAAACATGCGAATGTGGAGAGCGGTGGTGTCACGGATTCTGGCTGATTTTTTGTTCATGTGCGCACGCACATTTGTACTCACACAAACATACGCGCACCCGAAATGGATTGAGTGTCATAATAATAATAATTGCATTTATAGAGCAGCGCGGCGCGGTGGCCCAGTGGTTAGCGCTGACGCCTCACAGCAAGAAGGTCCCGGGTTCGAATCTCTCGGCTCGGGTGCCTTTCTGTGTGGAGTTTGCATGCTCTCCCCGTGTCCGCGTGGGTTTTCGCCGGGTACTCCGGTTTCCTCCCACAGTCCAAAAGCATGCTCCTGGATAGGTTGATTGGCTCGCAGACGAAAATTGTCCCGCAGTGCCCGGCGATGGACTGGCGTCCCGTCGTCGGGTGTATTCCTGCCTTACGCCCTGTGTTTCTGGGATAGGCTCCGGCTCACCGTGACCCTATATAGGATTAAGCGGTTTCAGATAATGAGATGAGACATTCAACCGAAAGGACTGAGCAAATGCATACATGGACTGGGTGGCTGCACATATGCCACATACACACAAGACATAGGATTGTGCATAAAGACAAATGGAGGCCCCAGGAGGGGAGCCACCAGAATTATATACTTGAGGTTGTCGGTGAGCGGAGTGCAATCGTGGCAAGCGGTACTACATAATTAGAGTGTGGGCATAGCTGCCCGCCTAAACACCAATTTAAGGAGGGAAAAAAATCAATTATTGCCAACTCACAAGGTGTGAGATGACTGGGTTGTGGATGCGAGAAGTTGAGGCGCACCAGCGGAAACCGATAGACGTATGTGAGATGAGACCATGTGTTGATGAACTTAGGGCTGAGAAGAATCTGGACCAAACTGATCGAAACTCGAATGGCCGGGGCGAATATAAGCGGGCACAGGGAGTCAGTGGAGGAGACACAGAGAGACAGAGAGAGACACCGCGGGAAAGACCATTACAGAAAAAAGGGGTTATTTTGCCGAGCTGATATACCAAGACACCATATCTTTGGACTGCGGGAGGAAATCTAAGAACTTGGCGAAAACCCACGTGGACGTGGGAAGAACATGCAACCTCCACGCAGAAAGCACCCGAGCTAATAGTTGAACCCTCAACTTTTTTGCTGTCAGGTCCCAGGGCTGCCCACTGTGCCACCGCACCACCATATGTATATTTGTATGAGAATGTATGTGTGTGATTTTAAATAAAATACCCACATGATACGTTATGTTACAAAACATTTATTGCAAAATTATTAGTAACTGTAAGATATAGTAGACCAAAGCTTGACTGTGTGTAAAAGTAGGCAAATATTTGCTAAACACATTTCTGTTCAACTTCTCAACATAACGGACATGCAGCATTATAATCAATCAGTTAAAGTATAAAAACAGCATATAGAATGTTAGAACACATGCAGACATTGTTTTCTTGACAACGATATACACACATCTTATTTTTTACGTAGATTTTGAGAGCATAAAAAGTTATAACATTTGCACCTTATAAAACAAAACAAAAATAGGCATTGCCTAAAGTGCTTTCGAAAAGTGAACAGCGTGCTCGGGTAATTGCCGAGGCTCACTTTGGCTAATTCTCCATTTCACCTCGGGGCACAGTGACACGTTTCAAAGAATATGGATCAGACCTGCATGCGTCAATGCATAGGGCCCTGCCATGGCATTGCCGCTGCAGATGTGTAGAGGAGCATTCCAATGTGCAGAAACGGATAAAACGGTGCTTGTGAGAGTAGGCAGCGAGAATGGAGCAGCACCGCTGTAAAGTTACGAGTGGTGGATCAGGGACGCACACAATTTAATACACGTTGGCGTAGGTGGTCGTCAAATTAGAAAACCCCCCAATGAAACGAACGTTATGATTTTAATAAGGCATCTACAGTCGTTAATAAATCTTAGCACACAGTTTGTGAGCTGTACCCATGCCCACGCAGTTTGCTCAAACTCAGCCAGTCATAAGGTCTTCCTTTATTTTGGGTTTAGGTATCAAGGAGTAAAATGTATTGGGAATGGTGCTGCACTGCTCCTCCGTTATTGTCCTGCAGACGAGCGTCGGGTGGCCTTGTGCCATCACGTGATTGAACGCATAAGCATGTTATGGCAAGACATATAATAGCTTTCAATGTAATTTACAGTCAGTGGAGATAATCTCTGAAATGCAGGACCTGGCGGAAACAGGCTACAAGACAAGGTAACTGCTTTTCAGAAAATATAGCATTGTTAAAAGATTGAACGCAATAGTATGCGGAATTGATTTTAAGAGCATTTGAGTGTGATGGAGGGAAATTTTTAATAGGTTTATAAAATTATAGTATATATGTAGAGGGGCGCAGTAGTGCGGTGGCGCGATGAGCAGTGCTGTCGTCTCACAGCAAGAAGGTCCCAGGTTCGATTTCCAGTTCAGGTGCCTTTCTGTGTGGAGATTGCATGTTCTCTGGTTCGCGTGTTTATTCGTTGGGGACTCCGGTTTCCTCCCACCGTCAAAAGCCACGCTGCTGTCTGGGTTAATTGGCCTGCTGAGTAAATTACCCTTCGTGTCCTGCGATGTATTGGCGTCACATCCTGGGTATAACTCCACCTTGCGCCCTCTGTCTGCCAGGATAAGGTCTGCCCCCTGCAACCCTGTAGAGGATTTAGTAGCTAATGATAATGTTGGTGTTATTGTTGCTGTATACACGTATTTTTAAAATGACAAGAGCCAAACTTTAGCTTCATTCTCGATGTTAAAATGGAGGGTCATTGGTAACTTATACCCCAGATAAAATTATTTGGGTTCAACTCCCAAATCGTGCACAATTCTGTGTGGAGTTTTTCCATACTCTCCACCTTAATCATGGGTTTCCTCCAGATTATCTATTTTCCTCCCATATTTAAAAATAATGATACAATATAACTGGCATTGGCCAAAACATCCCAAAGATTGGGAAATTACCTGCAAGTGATTGAAACGGGATTGCACATTGCCATATCGCCCCTTTTGTGAAACTTGGCAGGACCCTTCTGAACAGGAGTCCAGAGAATGGGTGATGTGCTCTGGGATAAACGAGCCCACTTAATGATCCTAACGTCTGATATAAAACTGCGTCAATGTCTGTAGCTGCTGCAGGAAAAAAGAACCACTGAGCGATTCGTCAAAGTACATCTATATGTTCGTGCCTGTGTTTTGTCGATGGCTGTGGCTTGTCGCTCGTACGGCAAATGTCATTACTACGAATTCGTCATCGGGAACTGAAGCGGGAAAGGGGTATTGTGGCAAATGAATTCGTTCAATGATACTTCTTTACTCGTGTGTTTCACTGACCCAGCATCCAAAAACAACTACGCGCATCGGGTCTTGAGCGGTGCAGTAAAGCAGTGCAGTACAGAGCGGTCATCCTTAGTGGTCTAATCTTGGTCCAACTCACTCATTGTCTACGTATTTCCCACATGGAGGGATTCAATTGCGTGGCGCCGCATGACGGGGGTCTAGCACACTCTTCGTGACGTGATACCGGATCAGGAACTCTTGCATCTCCTTCAACTCCCACACCTGCTATGAAGTTATTTTCCTGTATTATATTCTGAATGCAATTCCCGGGGGGGGGGGCAGGGAGGGGTTTTGTGGCAATGCTGCGACATGCAATGAAAAACAACAATGTATAACGTGGGCATGTGAACGGATAACCAAAGTGAGTCGGTTTCTATTGTCGAATCGCTGATAAATGTTTGACAAAAAGCCCACTGTCACTCTGCTTGAGGCTCGACAATGTGATAATGAGCAGGCCTGACGTTTTGAAGTAGCTTAAACGAATCTCAAAACGTGGGCCCTCTAAAGCTGTGGGATTAACATGAACGGGGGCATTAGCCAGAGCGATCAAACAAAACGTGGGTTCTCTGCGTTTCTGTGTCGCGCATGAGCTTTGTTTCCTTGATGAGTTCATGCTCTACTCTCCACTGGTGGGGGGGGGGCGGTGTTCGGGCCGTATTTGAAAATTATTCCCTGTTCTGGCCAATTATGTGACGATGACAAATAAATAATATATACCATACTTTTGCCCAGTCTGCAGACATGTATTATTAATGATTAATGTAATAATAAATTACAAAAATGTACTTTAACCTCCTTTTATTTTAATGCACTTGCGCTTTCTGACTTGGAACATTTGGCGTCAAAACAAAAATTCTGAATCTTTATGATTCATAGTTAATGCATTCGCTATGCTTCACAACCTTGTCACTTTACAGAGATGTCTCCCTGCAATGGGTATTCGCCCTGAAATTTAACTTTCAATCAGCAATTCTGTCTAAGAATAACCTTGTGTGAACACAGTCTACCATGTTCAGTGACGTAGCGTGGATGGCATAGGCCCTGGCACAAGGAGTGTAATCGGGACCTCTTGTCCAAGTTCCTTTTTCGTCAGAGGCCAGTGCCTGGTCCCCATTGGCTTCTGGTGCAGTTGTAACACGTGCACACTGGCCTGAGTGCATTGCAATATTTCATTGAGTCTTATTTGGGAAATATATTAACGTAGGTTTGCATGGCTCGATGCATGAGAATTGCTCTCAAGAACATTTATTAGCCAGGTGATCATGTTTTCAATGTGGGAGGCAAAATTTCATGAAGGTGAGAGAAAAAACGCTTGACAGCTACT
Source organism: Mordacia mordax (assembly GCA_036362905.1). Classification (NCBI taxonomy): domain Eukaryota; kingdom Metazoa; phylum Chordata; class Hyperoartia; order Petromyzontiformes; family Petromyzontidae; genus Mordacia; species Mordacia mordax. The sequence continues at coordinate 6,229,126 of JAZEWT010000007.1, read as the reverse complement.
TTCGAAAATTCACTCTCAAGAGTAATTTAAAATTAATCAATCAAAATCCATTATTATGCTCAGGTTGTGTTTAATATCATGACTGCAAGAATGCATTTCTCTGTGATGTATTTTCGGGTTGTACCGCGTGCTGTTTGGCATGTTCGCAGTTTCGGCAGGAACTGAATGAATGGTTCCTGAAGAATCTCTCAGCACGTGTAGTAAAACACGAGAACACATCCCACAATTACACAGCACAACCGCAAAAATATATGTGGTTGTACAAATATATTTTCTATTCATGTATGACTTTTGAACCAACAAAACACGTATAATTTACTGTTCTGTCAGTCCACTTCTGTAAGAAGGCGTCTGCTCACCTTTGGGTCATGGGAGTTGTTTTGACCAAACTGCATCATGCTGGTAGTGTGGGTTCGCAGTGGGAGAACAAAGCCCAAAATCGAGTCACGTATTGCTCACCACTGATGTAAGCCGTAGCATGGAATCATTGATCTCAGGTCCTTGGGTTCACAGTGCACTGTGCTAACCATCGCATCACCCATCCCTGGCGTTGTCTACTTGTCCAATAGATTTTACGTGCACCACAAGGGCATCAAATCGTTAACTTGTTTATTGTTATCTTCTGAAGTGATGATTCAATAAATTGTCGATCATAGATGAGGAAAAATTAACAAGGCTAACGGACCGGCATATGATGACTTGTGTTGAAGCAAAAAGCTGAAAAGAGGAGATTTGGGTTTGTTTTTGGCGAATTGGCCACCGCTCTCACTTTGGCTTCACGTTATCTCGTGTCGAGATGGCGTGAAAGTCGTCAAACCTATGCCACCACCCTCTCATTCATTTCACTTGCGTGAATGCATCCCTCTTGCAATGGTAATGCAGCTATGGCTTCATGTAACCCTAACGCTCACTCGTTACAAACATACCTTGCATACTGTACCGCAAAACAATGTTTGTTATGATATTCATCTTAGGATTATGGGTCTCACTTATTTCAAGAAAAATATTATTTTCTAAAGTAGCAGATTACATTTCAATTGTATGGGATTAATAAGTAGATTTTGTTTTTATGTGAGTGGTGTTTCAGTAAACATTGCGAATATTGGTTTCAAACACCTGAGTTTTCCAGACAGGGAATTATCGGTATAAATTACCATGGGACTAAACGCCAAAATAAATAATGCATTTTAAGTGTTTACGTTTTTCAAGCAAATACATCCTTAAGTAAATATTCTTATTAACAATTGGCACCATTGTCTTCTCCGCCTATTAATACTTATATTTAGCATATCAAAATATAACATATAGTTTGTATTTTGTAAGCAATCTATCAGTGTACTAATGTAGACTTTCACGGATCGAGGAATACAAATTGATTTCCAAAACTGTTCTTTTGGAATAGCTGTGTCGAGCGCTCCCCCTGTATCCTTTACGACGTTTTGCATCCTGCGTGAGAGGCGTCCTCAGGCGTTCTGGCACTTAGTGAAAGTTGTGATGTGCTATACGTTGCGTTGACATTAAAGGCATTTCACTGCCTTTCCCGCAATTCTTCAAAAACCTTTGTCATGTATTCCTTCTTTCCTTGAGCCCTCTGCTCGTGTGGTCCAGCCGGCAGCTCTGACATTACAAGGGGTGCAAGAGAGAATGCACCCCAGGCATGTGGACAAGGGCAGTGAATTTCCTTTAACATCAGGCAACATGAAGCACAGCACTCTCATCTTTCACTCAGGCTCAGAACTCCTTAGGATGCCTCCAACGTGGGGGGTGAAATTTTACGAAGGAGAGGGGGGGGGGAGTGCTTGACACAGCTATCCCAAAAGAGCAGCTTTGGAAAACGATATTATTATTTAGCAGAACTGTTAATGTTGGTTTATATTTAAAGTTGTTTTGATTATTTCATGGTGAATAGTTATTTCACAGAATTGAAGAATTGTCAACACTATTAAGATTGTCGTATCATATTCGTCTTCCTTTTTTTTAATACGCAAAAAGTATACATCTCCAAAACATCCAGAATTCATTACCCCATTTTGAGTGATGGAACCCTCGCATCATCAGACAAAGGCATATCTTAACGCATCTGAATAACCGTGCCAAGTCAACCAAACTGCACAAATTATATACAGCTGCACTAAATAATTGGAAAAATAATCCATAGCTTGTATTTTAGGTGGGGATGGGGGGAATAGCGCATAGCATGCACGTCGTTATGTAACGTTGTGCAGAATGTGAAAAAATTGCATCTTTTCGTATTTCCCGAAAAAAACATCACTTGCATGGCCTCGTTTCCTTCTCTCCGCAAAAATCTAATAATTTTGACTGAATAAAGTGCCAGCCAAAATTATTATTTTGTGCTTCCTATGGCTTCAATCCCCTCGTGTTTGTCACGATCAGCGGGAGCTGACGTACAAATCCGAAAAGGCATTATTCTGCGGAGATGCCACTGCCACACACACGTCTACCAACCACCACGGCCCAAAGCATCGACGCAGAGGAAACAGCAAAATCGTGCGAAGCCAATGTTCGCACCCGTGATTACGAACTCGCATCAAGATGCAGATGTCGGGTGAATGGGTGAACGTGAACGCCCAACAACATTCAGAGATAAGTAATAACAGTCCGGTCATATTGCCCCCGAACCATAGAAACCACGTGCGTCTTTATGTCTCAAGGAACATGCGGGCATTGCGACGCTACCGTGTACATCGTATGCCTACGTCATTTTCGCCGTTCCGTGATCATGATGTACCGTGTACACGTCTGTTCCTCGTTTCTGATGAGGTATGCCGACTGTTTCCACAACCCCCCCCCCCACACACTCTGTGTGTGTGGAGTTCGTCTGCGTTATATTAAAAAAAACTGTTGTTTGAGACGAATGCCTTTCGCTGTTTTCAATTCTTGTAGCACGGAGAATGTGTGGGGGCAGCAACGCAGATTCGGTGCTCACACATTGGCTATGTAATGCTTCTGGTTGCTCACAATCGCGCAGGTTATCCACGTGCATTATACGATCCACCAAAGCATGACAGGAGTGTGTTAACGATGTGAGTTAGTTTACGTCAGACGTTGGCTGATATATCCACTAAAGGGGAAAAAATAGATTTCCATTCTTTTTTCAAAAGCTAGCCTGGCAAATTTGCCACGTAGATTGGTTCTAAAAATAGTACCTGGCATATATTAATCTCGCTGTGAGTCATATGTCAAACTCAATGATAATTGTTTTCACATTATCAATATAGGCTTAAGTGCAGTTTTTCCGTGGTGATTTCAGCAATATACATCTTTGTATTTTATATGCCAGTATTTACACAAAGATATTGCTGACTAGAGTCAAGCATCTCGATGTTTAATGTGTTCCTCCACCTTGGCCAAAAATGTTTTCATTTTATTCATGTTTGATATGCATTGCCTTGAGCACTTTGTAGGAAGGTGCTTTATAAACAAAATGTATGATTAATCTATTTTATAAATATGTAGAGAATTGCTAACTCGCTGACTGGCATCCCAGTCATTGTCTGATTTCGGGCACTAATAAATAAAAGACCACACTTTCGCCGCTAGCTTCCACTTGGCCGCAGCCAACAGCAACCTGACTGTGAGAGCACAGATAACAACCTGAGCCGAGAGATGATGCTCTATGAGCCGAGCATTCGCGCGAGCCAGTCTATTTTTTGGGGAAATTATTATTATGTAAATTCAATTGAACAAAAACAAATCGGTGTTAGGGGAGAGAGAGAGAAAAAATATATTCAGCGTATTAATATATAAACCCTCACTTCAATGCCAATGGCACCTCGTTACTCCGAGTTAATGAGGCAACGAAAGGTGTCGGGTTTCCCGTGTCAGCTGACACATGCGTGTGGAAACACTGACGTCTGGCGTGTGAACACAATCTGCGATGATCATGCAACCAGTGCTGGATACGCAACACGCTGGTTCTCCTGGGAGGCCACTCCTGCCAGCGCATCCATGGCCTCTGTGCATTATATCAGCGCACAGCAGACAACTGTGTTGCCTCCGCAAGCTGAGTGACTGAACTACCACTGCTCAAACCACCGCTCGCACAGAAAGCAATTAACACAGCGGTGCGGCGCACCATCCTGGTCCATCATTACCACGCCGCGTCTCACCTATCCTCGCTGGTCTCTGCAAGCCGGTTGTTCATAATGGCCAGAGCCCCGACGCCGGCGGCGAATCCATTCTCGCGGCCGAGCGAGTGCACGGGCGAGCAGCGGTGCGCCGCACGGTGGTGTCCATTCGCCGCCTCCGATAGCTGCTTCTGCATGAGCGCCAAGGACACCTTGTTGGATGCCAAGAAGTCTTTCATGGAGATGAGTTCGCCCGACAGC
>JAZEWT010000007.1:6206589-6219915 GCA_036362905.1 Mordacia mordax | reverse complement strand
AGCCTTATCCGGATCCGGCACGTGCCCCCAGCTTTGTCACCCACCCGAAGGGGTGAGTGACGGTGACAAGAACAGTGGATTCACCAGGGGTGGACACAGGAGAGGTCAGAACGCTTGGGACTCAAAGTGGTGGCGACAGAGTAGATTAGCCGGATGGGGGAGATGGTTGACTCTACTCAAGTATCAATTTAATAACCCAACTGATACACTTGTTTGCCACCCGATCTATACCCACTGTCATTCCTCTGACCACAGGGCACTTAGTCACAAAAGAAACCAGTGAGAACCTAAATCTGCCAAAATATCCTGTTTAACTACGGCACCATCGAAATTGCAACCCGTACACTCGCATATATAGTGTGTGCGCGCAACTTAGCCTTGCCCCAGTTGGGGTGATGCAAAGTTTGTGCTGAGCTTCTGCACATCATTCCGCGGTAGTTACCCCTGCCATGTAGACCTGACAGTCTCTTGCCGCAGTGCAGTTGGTGTTGGGGCAGGGGGGGGCAGCTGGATGGAGGGCAGTAGAGCTGAGTCTCAGTGGTGGAGCTTGTGTTTTCAGCCCTGCTTGCTTGTCCAGGCTGCTGAACAGATGCAGTGGTGTTGTGCGCTTGCCATCCCACTCAGAGTTGCTCTGCTGCTGGGGTGCCATGGTCGGTAGCTGTGTTGCTCGTCCGCACTGTTTGGTCGCCCGCTGGACACGTTCGTGAGTCGTGCTTGTTCTGGGTCTCTGCCGTGAGGGCAGTGTCGGTGCCTCAATGGTGTTTCTGGTTCCAGTGACGCGACATGCATTTGCTGCCGGCATTTGCTTAGCGGTCTTGTGGCGTCTCTTTCTTCCATTGTTCAGGTAGGGCCCCAGGCGTCATTGCTGTGTCTCGTTATATCTGCTCCATATGCCGTCTTCTGACGGGGTGGAGGGAGTTGTGGAACGGGCCCTCACTATTTTATCCTTTGCCATTGTCTGTGGTGTGTTTATGTACGCGCGGCAGTCAGCTCGAATCCATGGCACGCCCATTAAGAATCCCCCAGCACTAAGTAAATCTGCACACAAAGTTATCACTGTCAGATTCAAGGCTGCTACTAATAGCTTGGGGAGCAGTGGCCCTGTGACCTGGACACTGTGCAGTTGATCTGTTGATCTGAATTCGAGCCCAAACCTTGCGTAACACCGGTGGGAGGTGATGGCTGGCCATAAGCTGTCCTGAAAGACAATGAGGTAAGGGCCCGTTTGGAGATCTCCATCCATTTTTATGCGTTGCAGCATTGGTAATTTCAAACGTTTGTTCTTTCCCAAGAACCCCGCATCTAGAGCTTGCAAGCTCACTGCATAGCTTCTGTTATAATAAACATCCATGTGTCCAGCAGTGACTGGACCAAGGGTTTTATATTATAATATTATAATTATTTATTATGTATTAATCAGTGGGCGGCGCGGTGGCCCAGTGGTTAGCGCTGTCGCCTCACAGCAAGAAGGTCCCGGGTTCGAATCTCTCGGCTCGGGTGCCTTTCTGTGTGGAGTTTGCATGCTCTCCCCGTGTCCGCGTGGGTTTTCGCCGGGTACTCCGGTTTCCTCCCACAGTCGAAAAGCATGCTCCTCGATAGGTTGATTGGCTCGCAGACTACAATTGTCCCGCAATGCCCGGCGATGGACTGGCGTCCCGTCGTCGGGTGTATTCCTGCCTTACGCCCTGTGTTTCCGGGATAGGCTCCGGCTCACCGTGACCCTATATAGGATTAAGCGGTTTCAGATAATGAGATGAGATGAGAGATTAATCAGTAGCTGACTGGGTGGTACAATGGTAAAACAACAATAATTAAAACACTCATAAAAACCATCAACTGCGCATTAATACAGTTTGTAGCGCGGACAAATTGCACACATGTTATGGACAACAAATAGATACGGAGGCATACGGAGGACACAGCAAAGAGGCAGGGGGAAGGCAGTCACGCAGTGGGTCGGTGCCAACATTGCACAAACCCTGCATCCTGCATATTACGATGCTCTTGTCAAATTAATTAATGAGTAGGGTTTCAGCCGTGCGAATAAACCAGAGAACCCGAAAAAAACTCTAACTCAGAACAAAGGAGAATACACACTCTACACAGAGAAAGGCAGCCGAGGTGGGAATTGAACTGCTGCGTGGCAGGACGTTCTCTCTGTGAGCCGCAGACGTTACCGCTCTGCTAAGACATGCCTTGTCCTAGTGATTGATTAACTCTCTGCTTTGCCATTAGAGGAGTGGAAAAGTCAGCAGTGATTATGTTTTACTCTGACAGTGACTCACCCCCACCATATGAATGTGGAGTTGTCCCCAATGGCTGAGCGCCATAAATAAAAATAATATTTGCATGTCTAAGCGCTTTTCACCCGAGGGTCACAAAGCGCAGCGCAGAGCTGCGGAGAGAACGGAATGTCAATAAAAACATTGGAATAGATCAGTTGAGTTCAATGATGACAGTAAAGCAATGAAGGACATCAAGTAACAAATGAAATAACTGTTAAAACACGAAGAGGAAGGAATGAGTGTTCCTGAGCATGTATAGGTCAACAGCGTCCCATTAGAAGAGCCACCCACTCTTAGCTGAATGAGAAAAAAACAATTTAACTCCCACCTGTGATCGTGCAGTCTTTGAATTACAATACCGTGGCGTTGGTCTCATACCCCCACTGGCAGTATCATGACTGCACACTCCTCACTCGGTATTTTTTGTACTCAGCTGCTACTGGCTGTGTAGGATTCGTGATGTGATTTGAAAACTTGCGATGAAAAGAAAAAAAAAACGTTGATATGATGGAATTAAAGGTGGTAGGCTGATTTGAAGGCTGCTGCCGCCGATTGTCTTTTCGTGATTATTTTTAATTCATTTAATAAGTTTTAGCGATTGATCAAGGGAATATCATGTTAATCAAGGTAGTATTATTTAACTTGTGCAGTTTGGCTTATAATTGCTACATAATAGACAATGAGTTAATCAATTTTATGTCCACGGTTCGAGCTCTGGAGCTGGATGGAAATATTTCTGAGTGGATTTTATAATCCTAGCATTGGGTTCGTAAAGGTGATGTAAGAGATTGGTTACTGTAGACTCTTATAGATCATTTGTAATTGTTTTTGTAATTTCCCATAATCGTATCCTGTTTACACTTACGGTGGTGTCACGTCATCATTCGAAGCTTCCATTCGGATCTCCGGGGAACCACTCCATCGCTCTGGTTAGAGGGGAGTGGAGAGAACCTTTACCAACCTCTTCTGAGATTCTCCCGTGTGGTCTCTGGTCCACCTTGCCGCGATGACTAATGCTTGTCACACAACAGTAAATCTTATATTTTCAATTCTAAGAGCTGGATTTTTGCCAATTTTTGCACAGCGAAACCAAATCTAATTTGACGATCTTCATTGTGTCTAATCATATGTGACCTTGCTAACACCATTGACTCGCAAACCGATTCTCTACGGCACTCAGACCACTTGTCTTGAAGTTTTTATTTATTTTAATTATTACAAGTAAGCAAATCATAATCATTAGAATAACTATAACAATAACTCATGGGACCGGTTTTAAAATTTGAAACTTCACATCAATAAACTGGTATATTTCTACGAAAGGTCAGCTGTGGAGTGAATCCCCAAGTGCAATCAGTGACATTGTTAAGCATGCACAGCAGTCAAGAGATTTAAAGTTCCCAGTCTGCACGGAGCCCAGATATTGCATTAATTATTAAACGAATACTTCAGAGGACTCTGCACAAATGATCATTTAAAAGAGAATCTATAAAAATGTAAAGTTTTGTAATACAGCCCCAAATTGAGCGATAATTATTTTAGGCATCGTATGTATTAGTGTCTCTGCTATCCTAACGAACATTTATCGCGTCTGTACTTCTGTTCCTGAGCACACTTCCTACCTAATGTTAGACACTTTTAAATAACTTCACGTAGTATGTATTTCTATATTTGTATTCAAATTTTGAAACCCTCATATCTCCGGTCACAGACAAGCTATGGAGCTGAAATGTGTGGGTTCAATTTTAACGGTGGGCATTTTAACCGATTGAATTGTGGGATCCATCACACTTCTGAATCAGACTAATCCCTGTCCGAGGGTTTGCACCTTTTCAAAAAAGCAAATGCTGCAGAGCATATACCCCATGAGCAAACCAAGTCGAGAGTTTGGCCGCATCTGTGAGAGGCAGATGTCACGTGTTGAGTGAAGCCAAGTGCAAGAAGGCTCTTTAGAGAGTCAACATGGACGTTGAAATCGCCAAGAATCAGGATCCTTTCAGAACTGGAGCACATCTTAGAAAGCAGCTTGGACAGTGTATTGATAAAATAAGTGGAGGCTCCAGATGGCCGGTAGAGCAGCACCAACTTCACAGGTTGAGCCGACCTCCAATCTCGAGACATAAGCTCAAATGCATTGAAGGTCGATATCTGTCCGATGTTGACACAGTGGAGAACTGCTAGGCCACCACCATGGCCATTTGAACGAGCCTTTTGATGGAATGCAAAGTCTCGCAGTAGGGCCTGATTCAGTGGGAAACATCATCTTGAAAATGCCAGGTCTCTGTTAAGCAGAGTAGGTCCAGACTGTTGTCTGAAATCAGCTCAGTGATGACTAGGGCGTTTTCGGTGTTCAGAGAGCACACAATAAGCAGGACAAAGTGGGTTTCTGTTGCAAGTAATGTGCGTGCAGGATGAGGGGCACTAACTAACGGTATTTATATCAAGCAACGTCGAGCTACAAACGGTCTAACTTGTTGTTTCCTGGGCAGTTGATATGTAGCACTTAGTATGGGGATGGGGGTAAGGAAATCAATTGTAGGCAGGTGAATGGGATTTTTGTTGTTGGCGCCCTGATGGATGTAAGCGTCGAGGTTTCATCAGCTCATGGCAAATGGCCAGAAGGTTGGCATGTTGGTGGTACAGCACGAGCCTTGGTGCGACAGTGGCAAAAGGTCCAGGGGGCCTTCCTCGCTGGAAGGGGAACTGTAGTGTCAAACCTCATGCCGTGCCTGGCCAAGTGCATCTCGTTGAGCTGTCTGGAGAGGTGCCAGCCGCATCTCATTAACCTGTCTGGGAAGGTGACAGGTGCGGCTCGTTAAGACTTAATTAGCTGTGGGCAGGCCGTGGTGGAGAGCCGGATGTCTGAAAAGGGTGTCTAATGAGGAACAGGTGCAGTTGAATTGGTGCGTGAACAGGTTGTCACGTGACACACGCATGAGGCTGGGGGGCATATAAGGAAATGTATGCGCAAGCGCAAGAGAGTTCTGATGAGGATACGGTGAGGAACGGACACATCAGGATGTAGTTGAGAGGTAGCGCGCGAAGCGCAGGGAGGGTAGGGCGAAGTATTGTTGCCCGGTCGTGGTGGCGTGGCCCTGCAATTGTGTTAGTGTTACGTTAGTTATTGTTGTATTTAAAAAAGAGCATCGAAGGGTAAAGGTCTCCTGGTTCCTCGCTGCAAGGGAGTGGCTGGCACGTGTCTTGTCGGTGCTGGTGATGACGACGTTTCGAGCGGCTCACCACGTGTTCTCCTGCGCGCAACGGAACCCGATACTCTGGCCGCGGAGGGACGAGTTCGAGTCCTGGAGAGGGCATCCAGGCAGGGTATTACACATGAAAAAATGTTGTTGTTGACATGCCATTCTGTCCAGAGCTTTGTGCAGTGCTTTGTGACACTCGGGTGAAGGTCGCTTTATAAATGCTAATATTATTATGCAATATAAATCAGTTATGAATGATCATGACAGGATTGTGCCTGGGTATTGCTTGGAAACACACAAGTTCTGAGTTAAGTTTATGGGCAACAGATGGCAGTGCAGAACATATATTGTTATAGTGCACTGGTACCGTCCGATGTGTATGCTCCCACCCAGCTTCACCCACCCACACTAACTGGCGTGGTGAAGATGACCACAAATAAAGTAGTCAAATAACCACAATGTCCAGAATAGTGTGGAAAGGCTCACATGTAGTAGTGGATTGATAAAGGTCGGCACATGTCCATTTAAAAAAAGCTCTATTGTACAATATTCACGGAGTAAAATGTGTATTAGGAGACTGTGGAAGACGTTCTAATCAATGCTCTATCCTTCCACGTGGTCAGAGCTCCACATGTTCACCTTGATGTTTCAATGTCGCTATCAGTTAAGAACACGGCCACAATAAAAGTCAATACCAATCGATCCTTAATGTGCAATTACCTCTTCATAACATCAGTTCCCAGAGCTCTATTAGAGCTGCATTCGGTAAAGCACAGAGATCTGATAGCTAAGATGTCAGAATATAGTTTGCAGATGGCAAAGGAGCAGTTTGGTTCGGTTTTCTCTTTTCCGAAATCTTACTTTGACCAATGTTCATTTCCCATATTTGAAAATGGAAAAAATGTGTCCACTGCCGTTAATGGGAGAAATCAATCAATACGATTTGCGTCAATAAATGGGCACGCAATCTGTGAAATGCCAACTACTGTCATTTTAATCAAGAAAAATACTCAATGACAATCAAAATGTATTGTAATTTTGAATTATTTGGCCAATTGCATTAATGATAATTTGGCACACAAGCTCTGATTTGCTTGTAAGCAGACATCTATTTTCCTGAGATATAACTCACTGATTAAAGCAAATAAATAAACAAATGGATACAATTTAGAATGGTTGGCGCCTATTCATTCGGTATCGAAGGTATTCATTCGAAGAGAGAACGACTCAGGGATGCGGCAGAGGGGGGAAGACAGCCACGTGGTTAGCTGGTGCCAACATTTGTGCAAGTTGGTGTTTTGAGTTTGCTATTTGTGCAATCTTAAATGTTACCAGTTATGTTCATGACTACGGTTAGTGTTTATTTTTTCAGAAATTATTGCTGTAAGTTTACCTGTCATTTGATTTTATGCGTTGTTGCATTGGTCTTTTGGCAAGTGTGTTATGTCATATAAATACCGCATCTGGAACTTGCAAACTCACTGGGTACTTTCTGCTGCAATACTAATCATCTATCTGTATAGCTAACATTTGGCAGACACTATTTAACGATACATTAAGATGTTATTAGCCAATTAATGAGTGTTTAATAGTTGTGCAAGGTAACTGGAGAATTCGGAATGAACCCACGCATAGCAGGGGGAGAACACAAACTCCACACAGAAAAATGCTCGAGGCAGGAATATAATAACCTTGGGTTGGATTATTTCTGTTAGGCACAGATGTCACCACTGTACCACCCTTACAAAGGTAGGGGTATCCTCCAATCCTCCAAGAAGGAAAACAAAAACTTACTATGGACTGTATAACTACAAGCAATTGTTTGTCAAAATGTGCACCTATTGTTGTGTGGCTTTTCAAACAATGTGGCAACACTGCATGTCTCAACACGCTCATTCTCAACACGCTCATTCTGTGATAGTACTGCTGCGGACGTTACTGCCACTGATCAGATCCGTCTCAAAACTATGTATGGCTCGATACACACGCTCGGGGAGAGTGGGCTCCTGACGACAAATACAGGCATAGAGGGAATACATTAGACGGACAGAGTCACAAAAACTGAGATAGACATAGAAAGGGATTGGAGGTAGACAGACATATTTTGAGAGAAAGACATGGGGGGGGGGGGGATACAGAGACAGACTGACATAGAAACAGACGTAGGGAGAGGGACACAGATGGACAGACTTAGAGAAACAGAATGGAGAAAATAGTCGGAATGTTGGGCATTATACGAGTCACTTTGTTATTAAGCTGGAAGTACTATCTAGTATTTTTTTACATTTGTCCAAAGGGGAGGGGTAAGCAAATTAGTATCGTGGGCTATACCTGCGATGAGACGCCGGATCATTACAGGACATCGTGGGCAATTTAATCAGGCCAAAACCGGAGTAGCCAGCAAAAAAGCAACGCGGACACGGGAAGAACATACACACTCCACAGAGAAATGCACCCGAGTCAGGAATTCAACCTGACCGGGACCCTTTTGATAGAAATTGTGTCTCCGTGTATGCACTCACGTAGCCCATGCATATAGATGGCAGTTACTGCTGTTACTGCCGCTAATGTTGTTGCTGCCCCTAATGAGACTGCTGATGATGCTGCTACTGCTGCCCGTTACTGATAATCATTGCGAGCCATGATCATAACGCATATTCCTGATATCCGTCCTGTTACCGCTACGGATAATCACAATATCACAGCAGCCGCTCACATTGCAGCTGAATCTGCTTCTGCCCGCTACTCTGTTTTGTTTTTCAAATCAACGATGCCACCGACACCGCTTTAGCCAGGCGCCTAACTTACCAATTGTAGACACCACGGTCCCCACGAAGTAAAAGGCTCCCGTGAAGTCCCACTGGGGACGCAGCTTGACCGTCCGCACCCCTGCCACCGCCGCAAGCTCAAAGTCCCGGAGAAGCGCGGAGAGGTCGTCCTCGGGCACCCCGAAGTGCTGTGTGAAATTTTTCACGCGGTCCCTCCAGTGCTTCTGCGCCTCCAGCTCCGAGGGCCGCTCCAGGAAAGAGAAGACTGCCGCTCCGCACAGCAGGTAGCAGAGGATGAGCGCGGCGAGCAGTGCGAAACGCGCAGTGTCCTCGCCTCCCAGGGACACCCGAGCCATGGTCGTGGGGATACTCCTGCTGCTGCTGTTGCCACAGCTGTAAATGTTGCAAATGCAGCCACTGCCGCCGCCGCCGCCGCCGATTCTTCCGTGCGAACTCGGGCTCTGGCACATTGAACGAACCGCCCCACGGCCTGCGCTCCCTCACAGAGGTCGAATCCAAGTGAGCACTTGGTGTGTTCAGATGTTGGTGCAGGCTTGACTCGCGTGTAGGCAAGTGTGGGCCCAAGTGGGTCGCGAGGCTGGGGAGAGAGTGTAACGTGTTTTGTTAATTCGCGAAGCCCTCGCAGACGACTGACATTGCATTGGTTTATTAAAGTATTGAGTTTTAGCTGCAGTATCCAGAGAGAAGTGTTACCACGTGTAAGGAGTGTAAAACAGGGGGTTCGTTGTTAATGACCTGGCTAGTTGTTATTTTTTTTGGTCATGGCTTATATCGAATTATCATTTAGCTTATTTACGTTCAACAAGTCTGCCCTTGTGTTGTATTAAAATCCTATAGCATACTTCCATATCGGCGCCGTTCCGCTAATGAAGCACATATCGGGTTCAGTGCACCTCTATTCCTCGTCCTTCAGTGTGCGTTCCTGTTCTGAAAATCGGGTTGCTCTGCTTGGTGCCGAAATCCAAGTAGCTGTCCTTGGTGCTGAAATCAGCGACGCTGTTCTTCGTGCTGTAGTCCGAGTCGCTGTGTTTGTTGTTTAAGTCCAAGTTGCTGCCCTTGTCACCGAAGTGTATGGAGCTGTCCTTGGTGCTGAAACCCGGGTCGCTCTTGTTGGTGCTGAAGGAGGCGACTTCTCAGTGAGCACCCCTGCGCAGTGGGCATCCATCTGCGACCACCTTCCTCATCATCATCATTGTGCCCTGTGTGAGCGCACAGCACGACCAGCTGAACCATGCGTGTAGCAATGTCAATGTACATAATGCTTGTGTCACCTCATAACCCATTCAAGTAGTATCCATCACCTGTCCCTCGCTATAGACCCCATCTCGTTATTCTATCTGGAGTGTACATAGAGATATTGTCGTTAGAGCATGCTCATATTATATATATATATATAAATTGACATAATATGCTTTTACTATATTAAAGGGGTGGCACGGTGGCCCAGTGGGTAGCACTGTCGCCTCACAGCCAGAAGGTCCCAGGTTCGAATCTCAGCTCGGGTGCCTTTCTGTGTGGAGTTTACATGTTCTTCCCGTGTCCGCGTGGGTTTTCACCGGGCACTCCGGCTTCCTCCCACAGTCCAAAAAACATGCTGCTGTATAGGTTAATTCGCTTGCAGACTAAATTGCCCGCAGTGCCTGGTGATGAACTGGCGTTCCATCGTGGGTATATCCCTGCCTTGCGCCCTGTGTCTGCCGGGATAGGCTCAGGTTCACCGCGACCCTGTACAGGACTAAGCAGTTTCTGACAATGGGATGAGATGAGACTTTTTTAAAGGTTCATTCTTTTCAGCGGTTCAATTGAATGTTATGTTATGAATTGCGTGTTGTTGAACGTATGTTCACAAACATCTCCGTCTCATCTTATCTCATTGTCTGAAACCGCTTAGTCCTATACAGGGTCACGGTGAAGCCGGAGCCTATCCCGGCAGACACAGGGCGCAAGGCAAGGATATACCGACGATAGGACGCCAGTCCATCGCCGGGCACTGCGGGGCAATTTAGCCTGCGAGCCAATCAACCTATGTAGCAGCATGTTTTTTGGACTGTGGGAGGAAACCGGAGTGCCCGGCGAAAACCCACGCGGACACGGGGAGAGCATGCAAACTCCACACAGAAAGGCACCCGAGCCGAGAGATTCGAACCCGACCCCTTCTTGCTGTGAGGCGACAGCGCTAACCACTGGGCCACCGCGCCGCCCCTGATAAGTTATCTTAAGAAATTAATTTCCAGAACTGAATATGTTTAAACGATGACATTATCAATGTACATTTACGTCTCTTTTTTCAGAATAAAATGATTCTATTGTTAAAGCGATTACTTTAGCAGCACTATAATACGCTCGCCTATACCCTGCTGCTCATGAAAGGCAAGGCCGTACAATCCATACACATTGTGATTTAATAATGCTATGTGATTAGTCAAGATATGTATTGCTTGTCCAGACAAGAACTCAATCATACAAAATATATTTCCCTCCTCTGACAGTGATATGGAAAACCCATGTCTAGTTACAAACGACCGAAGCTTAGATACACTGCAATAAAGACATCCATAAAGCCATTGTTAGATGTTTGCAAAACCTAATTCAAAACGTGCAGGCGCGAAACTCCACAGGGCTCTACGCTGCCGTGGACATTTGAGATTCGTAATGCTTTGCCGTCTAAAAAGCACCTTCCGATGTTAAACAACCACGCAGGTGTACAGTACGTATAATATCTCATACACACACGTGCACGCGCACATCGCAAATATTGGAACACATTAAGACGGTAACATTAACGAACACGAATCGAAAATGAAATGCGGCCGTCTTACCTCCAGGGTCGAAATGCGTGTAGTCACCGAGAGCGCTCAGCGCGCTATGTTGCTTGCCACTTCCATTCCTCTGCGTTCTCTCCGCTCCCCCCCCTTTGTGAAGTTTTTTTTTTACAAAACCGAAGTAATTACGAGGTAGGGAGCTGGCGTCACCCCCAGATCCGATACTGAGCTACAGCCTACAGCGCCCAGCGCGCGTCCGCGAATGCACACGCCGACTAAAAAAACATCATCACCATCACCATCCTACACACCACCGCCTATGACAGCGTCCGCAAAATTCACAATGACAAAGATCCCCCGAATAGTCTTAACGGACAATAGGGTCAAGTGCAGTCAGCGAGCACACGAGGGGTGGGTAGCACCACGCCTTTGTCTCCCGAGTTGCGATGTTTACACAGCGCACCAGGTACTCGTTTTAGGCTGAGTCGACCTAAAGGAGGCCCAGGACCGGTTTCATAAAATTCCCACCGGTGTTGGCCGTGAGCTGGATCCTAACTCGGGGGGCCGGGTTTGCAGGCCAGCGCGCTCCCCGATACGCGGTGATCAAACAGCTACGCGACCTCCCTACCCCCGCTGTTATCCGTTCCATNNNCCCCTCCCCACTCCCCCCACTCCGCCCCCTATCCCCTAACCCCAGCCTCCACCTTAAATTAGAGATATCTTCAACAAATGACACCCATATTAAAATACAACACGAATTGTTTGCTTATATAAACGCCTTGAATCCATCTGAGCTCGTAAGCGGCCGTGTCAAAACACTGATCCAGCGCCGATAAAATCCTGAGTTTGAGTCCAGGATATTTAGTCAGCTCATAATGAGTAGTCAGGGCTCGCAAGTGTAGCGGGGTCATGGCTTCTGTCGAGTCACTAAGAGTGGAATAATCTCCCCCACTCTCCGCTCCTCCCCATTACGTGCATTTATCTTCATGCTCAGGCGGCACGGTGGCCCATTGGGTAGCGCTGTCGCCTCACAGCAAAAAGGTCCCGGATTCGAATCTCGGCTCGGGTGCCTTTCTGTGTGGAGTTTGCATGCTCTCCCCGTGTCCGCGTGGGTTTTCGCCGGGCACTCCGGCTTCTTCCCACAGTCCAAAAACATGCTGCCGCATAGGCTAATTGGCTTGCAGATTAAATAGCCCTCAGTGCCCGGAATGGACTGGCGTCCCATCGTGGGTGTATCCCTGCCTTTTGCCTTGTGTCTGCTGGGATAGGCTCCGGCTCACTACGACCCTGTGCAGGACTAAGCGGTTTCTGATGAGATGAGATCTTCACGCTCAATGCTCCCTCTCTCGGTCGCTATGCGGCGTAGGTCTTTTATTAGCGGGCCGTGTGAGGCACGCCGCGGATTTTGGGTGGAAAGGGAAAGGACCTGAGAAGTATTTATTTTTGAGACAATCTCCCACAAATCGGGTAGAGAGAGGCTCCGTAGTTTTTAAAATATGGCATTTCACCAGCATTGAGTCAAGCAATACTGATGGCGGGCGGCACGGTGGCCCAGTGGTTAGCGCTGTCGCCTCACAGCAAGAAGGTTCCGGGTTCGAATCTCTCGGCTCGGGTGCCTTTCTGTGTGGAGTTTGCATGCTCTCCCCGTGTCCGCGTGCGTTTTCGCCGGGCACTCCGGTTTCCTCCCAAACCCGTGACTCTGGCTGTTGTGCTTCCCACTTCGGTGTTCATTTCGTCTACCGCACATAAATAACCCGATGTTTCTCTAACACTCGCGCTGCAGAGCCAGATGAAGCTCACATGCTGTTTGTACCAGCTTAGAATGATATGGCAGTGCAATCAACTGGGACAAGGCCCACGGATTAATATACATTATTCAAAAGCCTCTGTAGCGCAGTTAAAGGTGCCATTGGAATGAATGCATTGCGTGCCACATCATCTGAGCTGTCAGTGCAGGTGTCAGCTGTCGGTGCGTTTAAGTTAATCATGGTTTAACTGCGTTGCTCTCCAGGCCGGGTTTCTTATCGCCTTGGTTGCAGTGGCTCTGCCCACGTTAACACGTGCCGGCAGCGGCATCTTTGGCTTCGACACAAAAGTTGTAACATTATATGTAAATAATAATAATTGCATTTCCAGAGCGCTTTTCACCCGAAGGTTACAAAGCGCTGCACAGAGCTGTGGAGAGAACAGCGTGTCAGCAACTATAACTACATGAGAATGGCAAATCAACCACAATAACGTTTTTTATTTTTGTTCTCTATTGCCAGAGTTTTGGTCCAGGGATTGGGTC
>JAZEWT010000007.1:6133338-6172412 GCA_036362905.1 Mordacia mordax | reverse complement strand
CCCGGCGAAAACCCACGCGGACACGGGGAGAGCATGCAAACTCCACACAGAAAGGCACTGGAGCCGAGAGACTCGAACCCGGGACCTTCTTGCTGTGAGGCAATCATCTCCCCTGAATGTTTATATATGAAGGTACATGTTCGGAACAAATGAAATTTGCAACTAAAAAAAGATTACTGTCGACGAGACTGTTGGCACCAATGAGGAAAGGAAGGGGCGCCCTCCCCCACCCCCCAGAATTCGCTATACGATTGATCCCGTAGTCTAAAAGCCGCACCGAGAGGCACTTTGAAGACATAAATAGAGGGCCGACATTCAGAGCCTAAAGGAAGCATTCATTGGCCTTTACTGAATCTGGTGCACGCCATTGACGTTTGATCAAGTGATGCTTCCTTCGGTTGGGTCTTGCTACTCGCAAACTTTTGCTGATCGACTTTTTATAGTTTTTTGTATGTCATGGCCACGTGATTGCGATGTGCATATTAGTAAGTAAATATTTGTGTGGGGTTTAGAGAAAAATACAATTGTGTATACCGATTCATGGTTGTAGAGTACTAGTGTAATTTGGACACCGATTCCCAGCTAAGCCCATCATCAGTAGTAAATAATATTTGAACCAGTCTGCTTCAGTATATCCACCAACATGAACTAACCAGCATGATTGGTAACGGTCGACCAAACCCACATGACCAATATGGGAGTAGAAGGTCTTCATCCACCAGTGGATTGACAGGGTTTTCTAGAGCTTTGATGCTTTATGCTTAACTCGCTACATCACTCTCCTTCTGTAACCCGAGAAGACCATGTGGACCTTGTCTTTCAAAGAGAACCCCGGCTATAAAGCCTACTGCCCACGGACAAAGCGATAGTCTTGACTCTAATTATACACGGATATTATAATAATAATAATATTATTTGCATTTCTAATGCGCCTTTCATTTCTGAAGTGCCTTAATAATTACCACTCTTTGCAATAACATCAGACAAGCGGTATTCGTTGATGAGGGCACCCCATGCTTATGGGGCTCAAAAAATGGAGGCTGGTCCGGGGTTAGTTTGTCTGCTGAAACGTGTAATGCTATTAAGCATTGGCTGAAGGGAATAAATATTCACGCATTGAATATTGTTGGCGATTAAACTTACCCCTGTGCTAAGATGTTAACACCCGTATAATCGCCAGATACGGTAAAACCTGTTGTAATCTTATATATGTATACTGGCAAAAAAGTACCCATAGCGTTTATTGACGCGTGTTGATTCGGCAGTGGCATTGGAACACAACGGCCCTTTCTCGCGGCACGATGCCGTTGATGATCCAATGCATTCATGAGCGAGCAGAAGCGCAGTGCCCATTTTGACACTGCATCGATATCGCGTTCAGGGGAGGGCAGAGATGGAGCTGAAGCCGGCACCCCATGGTTCGTGCTTGGAAGGCCGATCCATCCGCGCACTTCACACGTCACGTCACTGGCTCCCCATGGCCATTACCAAAAACGTTAGTGCAAAAATAAAACGCCCTTAATGATAAAGGTCCGTGGGTTAAAACCGCCCTCCACAACGATAGGATGGAAATCATCATATCACTGCAGCGCTGCTGACAAGCGCAGCACGTAATAACATAATGTTTAAAGTTAAAAGCCCTGTGTATGTAAATTAACATTCGACGCACGTATAGCATTCGATATGGGGCCTCCTGCCCCGTCAGAAAATAAATTGCAAAGCTAATCAGTGTGGGTGCAGCTTCAGTTGCTGTTGTTTCACAAACATTTGTTCAAGTGTCCGCGGCTCTTAGAATTACCTCCTAAAAATGTCAACATAGCTTTTGTCTTGTTTTAGGATTTGCACTTTGAGGAATTCATTTGCTTATTTGTGTGTATGTGCGCGTGTATATGCGAGCCATACGTGGACCTCCTTGGCGGAACATCAACCCCATGTAGGAACCTCCGATATTCCAATACCGACTTGCGGTATGTGCCCAGATCGCACCTCCATTTGATGGGTGACGGAGCCTTCTCGTGCACTGCTCCCAGACTCTGTAATGCCCTTCCATTAGAGATTCGATCAGTTTAGTTCCTGGGCATCGTCAAATCTCGTCTGAAGATTCTCTTGTTCCAGAAAGCTTTCAAACCCTCTGGCGAGGACTGTTGATGCGGCTCAATGTTGTCATGCCGGGATGATGGCTTTCTGCCGATATGCGCCTGCTCGAGAACATTTATTATTTCCTTGTTTGTTGTAGGTATATTTATTTATGTATTCTCCGCTTGCGTTATATCTTATAATTTTTTGCTACTATTTCACTTTCAGGGCGGCGCGGTGGCGCAGTGGTTAGCGCTGACGCCTCACAGCAAGAAGGTCCCGGGTTCGAGTCTCTCGGCTCCGGTGCCTTTCTGTGTGGCGTTTGCATGCTCTCCCCGTGTGGTTTTCGCCGGGTACTCCGGTTTCCTCCCACAGTCCAAAAGCATGCTCCTGGATAGGTTGATTGGCTCGCAGACTAAAATTGTCCCGCAATGCCCGGCGATGGACTGGCGTCCCGTCGTCGGGTGCATTCCTGCCTTACGCCCTATGTTTCCGGGATAGGTTCCGGCTCACCGTGACGCTATATAGGATTAAGCGGTTTCAGATAATGAGATGAGATGAGATTTCACTTTCAGTTGAACTGTCCCGTTTTCTTCACAGCTCGAATTTGCAAAAAAACCCCCATAAAACGTTATTGTTGCTGATTTTCCGTTCTTATTTCATTGTTGTTGACATGCCTTTCTCTCCGCATCTCTGTGCAGCGCTTTGTGATCCTAGGGTGAGAGGCGCTGTATAAATGCAATTATTATTATCACGATGCCTCCTGGGTGCCTGCCTCGAGAGGTGTACTGGGAACAGCCAACCGGGAGGAGACCCCGGGGCAGACCCAGGATCTGTTGGAGGCATTATATCTCTCAGCTGGCCTGGTTACGCTTTGGAATTCCCAACAAGAGCTGTAGGATGTTGCTCGGGAAATATACGTCTGGGCTGATTTGCTAAGCCTATTGATAAATGGCATGACAATGGATGGATAGATGTACAGTGTTGTACCGTCACACTGAATTGGCACAGCGTACAGTATTGTGTAAAAAAAAAACGTTTATATATTTTGCCATTAATATAACACATTGCAGGCAATTTCTGTTATAGTAGGATATATATTTGACAAAATAAGTCAATGGTTTTTTCTCGCTACAATAGATGCTGTAATTTTTTGCTCGTAAACGCTGTTCCTTCATACCGAATGGGAACCAGTTATAGTATTGAATTTCCTCAATTGTATATTCATTTAAAAGGACACGCTGTGTCGCATGATAAACATGGAAACATAATTCTAGCCGCACTGAAACGGCGCAATGGTGTTATTAAATAGACAGAAAATAACACCGCTCATTGCGCTTGCGATTAAACCATGCCGTCATGTAATTAGAACCCATTATCAATCTTGAATTGAGGGGGACGCTATAAACTATGGGTGAGAATGGAAAGATGTTTCTCCAGTCTTGTGTCAGGCATGTGTCTGTGCCGAATTTATTGTGAGTAAACAAAATGCTGAGGGTGAACTGTTGACTGACAGTGCTGCTATTATTCTGTCAAACACCCTTCGTTATTTTCACCTTTGCATATTTTGAACAGCCTCTGCTTCGGTTTTCCGTAGCGTACCGTGCATATGTGCTCGGTAAGAAGAGCAATATGGTAATAACGGAGAGAAATCGAGGGAACCTATTAACGCCTGATCAAAAAAAATGTACGAATTGTGAACCCAGTCTCGAAGCCCCATAAAGCATCGTCGTATTTTATAGCCAGCCATGCTCATCATTAACAAGCATGAAGGTAAGGTCATATATAACGGCACTATACCAGCTGGGGAAACGTATTTGAGCTTGCAAGGCCACTTTTGACAGGGTGTATGGCTTCAAAATCGCACATACAACTGTGAGCCTTGTCCTTTTGCCTTTGGTAAGCATATGACTTCTGCATTGTTGCGCTTTATTTATTCAGAAACTAGGCAGAGTAAAGTCTGCGTGACCACAATTGCTTGCCAGGTGCTGTAGGCAAGGGGTTGCTGGGTGGTCAGGAGATGATCTCAAGTTTCACTTTCTCCGAAGACAGTTGGTTTCCTCTGGCTCAGGGTGACACAAAGTGGTAACGTCCGTGCCTCACAGAAGGACAGCTCGATATCCACTAGTGTAGAGCTGATGCGTTCTCCCCTTGCTGCGTGAATTTCCTCCGCGTGCTCCGCTTTCCTCACACAACAAAAAAAACACTCATTCATTTGTTGGCTGCTAACATCATAACATACAGGAAGCGGTGTCTGGTGGGTTGGTGCCAGCTGACCGCATGGCTGACCCCCCCCCACCCCCCCCCCAAACTGTTGCTTCCTTGGGCCTCCATACGTGTCTTATTTATAACGAGGCATTTAATTTGTACGTGTCATGAATTCTATTACTCACTTTTATTATCCACATTCATCCAAAATCAAGCCACCTACTAATAGAATTGGCCGAACATCCCCCTAATGTGGGATACTTTTGAAAAAGGATCTTGAGACTCAGCAAGGCTACCTTCGGTAATATTAATGTGCATTGCTGTATTGTTATTTGTAATAATTGTTTAAGATTGGTAAAATAAAATGTTCAAGGTATTTTGTTGGTGGTATATTATTGCATGGACTAAATAATTAACAGGGTACTTTATTTCGGGATGGTGTTCCTTTTCAGTGAAAAAAATCGACTTGTCACGTACAGATATCATCATCACTTCGGAAGTGTAATTGTGAACACACATCCCCGATGACTTGGGTGTTATAATTGGATGTGCCACGTGTGGGAACTCGCAGTTAACAGAAATAGCAAGTCAATCGTTCTTTATTTCACTGGGTATTGCTATTGAACCATCTTCTTTAAATTCCACTTAATAGTGGTAACATGTCTCGAAGGTGAGTGAGGAATCAAGAGCCACACCTAGACTCTGGACTGCCTTAGCAACTTTAATGGTCCGTTCGTCAAGCATTAATTGGATAGGTTCAGCCTTGGACAATTTGTGCGGGGATCTGAGAAGCAAAACTTCTGTTTTGTCGCCATTTAGTTTCAGAAATTTTGAATTGAGCCAGGCCTTCACAGTTGACAGTGAGGATGACATTCAAAGACCAGATGCATTGATGGATGACTTTGCGTGGATATAGATTTGGGTGTCATCAGCATAGCAATGGTAGCCGAGATTGAGGCTGCGCAGTATACGGCTAAAAGGTTGTATATAGATGCTGAAGAGGAGTGGGCTGAAAACTGAACCCCGAGGAACTCCAGACAAAACAGGATGGATCTCTGAATTTTATTCTCCGATGCTGACAAACTGCTTCCGGCCGGACACGTAGGAGCTCAGCCAATGCAGGGCATTGTCAGAGACCCCTGTATCCTCCAGTCGCTCAATATCGGGTCGCCAACAGTATCAAAGGCAGCGCTCAGGTCCAGGAGGACAAGAATACTTGGAAAGCCTTCATCAGCAGCGACGAGTAGGTCATCAACTACTTTTACCAGAGCAGTTTCAGTACTATGGCCGAATCTGAACCCAGATTGGAAGGACTCAAATAGGACCTTACAATGTGAATTCCAAGCACGATTAGAAAGCAGTCATTGAATACAGGCTAAAAAAAAAAGTGCACTTATTGAAAATAAATGTTGTTGTTTACAGAATAGTAGAGGTATGGTATATTTGAAGGTATAACGTGATGTTAGGTGCATGGAGTGGCACAGTAGATCGGGCTTTGCAATTAGCCCGGCGAACTGGCTCTGATTGCTGGCTATGTCCAATGACAGCGATAATAACTGCAGCAGTCCTTTGCCGTCCATCTCACTCACCAACGCACACTCATCAGGGTGGTGAAGTATGTTCAAACGTCGCCTACAAAGTCTTACGGAGTGGCCAGGGCCTTATTCGGCTGTGAACTTACAAATATGCAGCATGTACACTACATATTGATTGAAGGGGCAAAATATTTCAAACAGCATCTCCAAATACCGTCAATGTAAAGATACAGTTATGCGTTCATTGGGTCGCATTTTTGTCGTGTAATTTTTTGAGTGCGCATTGGAGCTGAATGCCCAAACTTCGGGAGATCTAAGGCAACGGCACTTTTAAATACAATTATCCGTTGGTGCTGTCGCTGTGTCGCGATGCGTGACTTTGCCCGGGATGGCTTCTTGTCGCTGCCCTTGACGCGCCGGCGACGATCGCGCTTACATTGACTGCCATGGGGTGATCTTCCGGCGTCACGCGGACCGGCGGACCGAGGGCTCGACTCACACTCCATGGTATACAAAAGGGCTTTGTTGACCCGCGCTGAACTTGAGAGACAACACGCGGTCAATAGCGCAAAACGGGACAACACGGCTTCCCAGTCGGAACGAACTCTCGTCTCGGCGTGACTCACGTCTACGACGACGCTTTACGGCCACACTCTATGACGACGCTGTCTCGATTCTCACTCGACGACTTATCTCTTAATTCCTTGACTCTCCTTAATTGCTCTGAGACCCCGCTCCGGGTCCCGTCTGATGTCACCCGGTCACGCGATATCACCCCACTCCGCTAGTCGGAGTGGGGTGATATCGCTTACAAACTGACCCGCGAGTAACTTGGCGAGCGACCCGATCCGATCCCAGTGTGATTGTCAACATGCACTCAGCCAAACGCGTCGCGAGGCTTGGCACCACAGCTGCTAGTGGTGCTGCACACGCACTCAACGGTAGTCAGTTTCATTACCCAAAACGTTGCCGAGCGCTTGTTTTCCCCTCTTAAGCCCATAGTGTTGTTAACGAATGTCTCATCTCATCTCATTATCTGAAACCGCTTAATCCTATATAGGGTCACGGTGAGCCAGAGCCTATCCCGGAAACGCAGGGCGTAAGGCAGGAATACACCCGACGACGGGACGCCAGTCCATCGCCGCCTGTGCCATTATACGTCTCGCATTATAAGATAAGTGACAGGTGTACATTGGATATATGCTGACATCGAAGGAGCATTTCTCCTAAATGCTAAATCCAGGTTTACATAAACTGCAGTTTAAACATACACGCTTCTGGTCGCATCCGCAATCTGTCTTTCACATTTATTTATCACTCCGTTTTGCAGGCTGCCCATGGACGTCAATCAGTCTGACACATTATTTTGAGAGCTTGCAACCACAGTCCACTAAATGCTATCGCAGTCCGAGTGCACTGCCTGTTTCAAGGTGAAGACAGGATGGAACGCGGAACACGTATTTAAATCTCAGCTGCACAATGAATGAAAATTGCAGCGTGTGCCACTTGACTGCTGCAGATGTGGCATTGATTCATGAGGTGTTGCTTTGATTTTGTAAAAAACGTCAGGGTGAGCTTACTCACACGTATTGACTGTTATCATGAATTTCACACAGGACGACATATTTCCAGGAGAGCAGCATTAAAGCATTGATTCAATTCAGTCACTGCGAAGTGGCCCGTTTGCTCATGGGTGTAATACCATGTCAACGTCCTTGACCAATGCTAGTGGGTCCTTATTTTGAATCAAGGTTTAGTCACCTGTGACAAGAGGAAAGCTTTTGCTCTGAAATTCGTCAAATCTGCAGGATGAATGCACCTCTATGCCATGACCTGTATGATGATTGAATAGCACCATCTCCATCTTGGTCATCCTCTCAGTCATATTCCCGTTTTTGGCCCTGTAGAGGACTAAACGTTTTCTGACAAAGAAATGAGATAAGATGACATTAATATATAACAAGTACACAAATACAAGTTAAACATGTTCACTAGAGTGAAATCAATTTCCAAACGCAAGCTTTAAACTGTGTGCCTTTAGCGTTGCTTTAAACTTTCCAACAGTTAATAAGTCACGAACACATGGGTCAATTCATTCCACAAGCAAACCAGTCTTAGATATCGGAGCCAGTGTTAGAGATAGGAGTCAGCATTAGAGACAGGAGCCGGTGTTAGAAATAGAAGCCAGTGTTTGAGACAGGAGCCAGCCTCAGAATTAGGAGCCAGTGTTGTATCACAAGAATCCCACATCTAGAACAACGTATAAGGGCAATTGATTCCACAGGAAAGGCGCAAGAACCGAGAAGTCACGGTCACTGTAAGTAGGTAGCCTCGTGGGAGCGTGGGATGATGACTAACGATTCATGGTCAGATCTTAGACAGGGGCTGAACCGTGTTGTGTTTGCAAAACCAGTAGGTTTTTTCTTCTTTTAATAACCCGTCGCCTGATATGATGCGAATGTAGATGACGTAAGGTTGAGGAAACACGAGCAAACACCCATAGCACACAATCAGGACACACCGCAGCTGAAGTTTAGGCAGGAGTAGCTTTGCCGAGATACGTCGAAATTCAATTTTAGCAATGCTTGGGGTAAGGTGGTTGCAACATAATCAGGATCAGACCTAACTGACACAAGATGAAAGGTCATTGAAATCTAAAGAGTGCCCAGGTGTAGAATGCCAGTAGACCTGTGCGTCATCGGGATAGCAGTGGAAGCCTAGTTCCGATTACCAAAATGCTGCATTACACTGACTGAAACTAAAACTTGTGGCACACCAAGCTTAATGGGGGAGTCCAAAATTTAACTTAAGTGGAGACTACAAATTGATTACCATTAACAAGATATCAGTGGAACTACTCTAAGGCAACTCCGGCAGCCCCATATGTGTGGTGTATCCGGGCTAGTGATATTGAATGACTAACAATCGGAAGCAGCCGACAAATCCAAAAGGACCAGGGCAATGCATTTACCAGAGTCCTATGCTCCAGCAAGGACTGTATCGGTAGTATGGAGTGGTCTCAAGCCGGATTCGAAGATTGGAAGATGTGAGCGCTACCACTCGAGCTTGCTCTCACATGCCTTTTGATGCCATGGTTTTGAGCTCTGTATAGCTTCATTTAATAACTCTGGATTTGAATTGCCTCTTGCGAATCCAAGTTGAGCCCCTAACACAATTATTTTTTTGCCGTCAACAAATGTATACGTTGCTTGATATACTTGTTTTTTTTATAAACCAATGTTGCCCCAATTATTTTTAAGTTCCGGATCTTACTGTCGTTATTTTCAATTATCTTTTTGTCATGACTGCTTAGCAAATCTGAGCTGGTTAATTTTTTTTTTGTCAATGCTTATGCCTTCAGTTCGAGATATTTTTCAGAACATGAATATTGAGTATAGTTGTGAATAGCCTTGAATAGAGTGTATATGTCTGTTTCCTCAGAAAATTAGTATTTTGTTATTTTCTATATGTAATTGCAGTTTATCTGCTCCATTGTTAAACATCGCTTTCATAATTTTCTATTATTTGCGCCTCAACATATAGAGGATCCGCATTCCTGTAGGACGTTCTACTGAATACAATAATTTTCATATGACGATTAAATACATTCATAATTTATATTTGAGCTTAATTTATATTTTATGGAATCAAATTATACTTTATTACTTTCAAGATATAATGTTTCATTCTTATAATTTTAGCATAATGCATTACATTTCATGTTGAGGCTTTGGTGTGTAAGAGCTTCGTTGGTTGCATCTTCTGTAGTTTGTACCGAATACAGGGCATGTTTTCATGAGATACAAACTAGGAGGTGTCAGAGGTGGAACAGAATTGAGTTAATGTCAATCCGGTTTGTGAGCAAGACAATGGAACCCTTTCAAATGGACCCCGACCTTCGTCCAATGTTCCTGGAACAAAGCAACGCTAAAGAAGAGACTTAACACATACATAGTACCTACAAATAAATAGGAGTCACACACGATACACACACACTGCGCCTGAGGATGCATCTAATGTGTGAGGCGAAACGTCGCGAGGTGGAGAGAGGGAGCGATCGACGCGGCTGTCCCGAGAGAGCAGCTTTTCGAAGCAATCATCATGCATCGAGCCGTGAAAACCTACATCATTACAATAACGTATTTGACAATCTCTTCTGTGACAAAAATCATATCGAGAAGTAAAGGGGCGTTCAATTGCTTATATCATGTATCTCTTTTCAATAAAAAAATATATGCCGTTTGACGTTATGTAAAAATACCCATATATGATATGTTTCCGTGTACAAACATTAATAACTGTGACTATTTACTCACTACACTTAAACAAACAGCCTGACTTAACCACGGGCTTTTGAAACAGTATCTCAAAACTGCTGGGTCACTGTATGAGACTTCGGAGCCACTCTCATTCTCACACATTTTTTTAGTGATTTAATTCCTAATTTTTCTGATGGTGCGATACTGCTTAAGTGGGTTGACAGCCCTTCAGCCCCCACCCAGAAACCTGTCGTTTAGGAAACTCATCTCATATCATTATCTGAAACCGCTTAATCCTATATAGGGTCACGGTGAGCCGGAGCCTATCCCGGAAACACAGGGCGTAAGGCAGGAATACACCCGACGACGGGACGCCAGTCCATCGCCGGGCATTGCGGGACAATTTTAGTCTGCGAGCCAATCAACCTATCCAGGAGCATGCTTTTGGACTGTGGGAGGAAACCGGAGTACCCGGCGAAAACCCACGCGGACACCGGGAGAGCTTGCAAACTCCACACAGAAAGGCACTCGAGCCGAGAGATTCGAACCCGAGACCTTATTGCTGTGAGGCGACAGCGCTAACCACTGGGCCACCGCGCCGCCCGTTTAGGAAACTACTGCCTCCTCAATGTTGACAATCGATACTCATGCAATCATTGCCAGAGTACTGCATTGTGCAGTTAATAATTCCCACTAGTAATTTAGTTCGATACAGTTTAGGTCTGAGCGCACCCATTCTTTTTTATGAAACGCTCGTGACAGCTAACTGAAAATTGCCGCTGATAATCTTTATTGAGTAAAATAAAATTGAGCTAGGCTCACCCATGGGGGAATGATCGAGAAGGAAAATTGGATGCTATTTGATTTTAGATAAAAGCACAACAAAACCGTCAATACCGCTGTATTACAGGAAAATATATATATACACAACACGGCGGTGTGGTTGTGCAGTGAGTAACGCTGGCGCCTCACAGCAAGATTTCGGGTTCGATTCCCAGTTCGGGTGCCTTTTGTGTGGAGTTTGTGTGTTCTCCCTGTGTTTTCACCGTGTTCTCCCCGTGTTCTTCCCGTTTTTGCGTGGGTTTTCGCTGGGCACATCGGTTTACTCCCACCAGTCAAAGTTATACTGCTGCCTAAGTTAATTGGCCTGCTGAGTAAATTGCCGCTGGTGCCCTGTTATTTACTTGCGTCGCATTCTGGTTATTTCTCTTCCTTGCGCCTTCTGTCTGCTGGGATAGGCTCCGACCCCCACGACCCCTGTACAGGCTTAAGCGGGTATTGACAATTGACGTTATATACATCAAATCATACATATACTTGGTTGAGTTTCAGGCAATGACCCTTCTTCCTTCATAACACATAATTCTATGCATAATTTATTTTTGTGTACCGCTGCTAATTAAGTATTGCCAAATAATGTTTATTTATTCAATCATTAACCTTCGGATAATTTCTCTCGAGACGTTCTTTTGGGATAGCCATGTTGAGCGTTTTTCTTTGCTCTTTCATGCCATTTCGCCTACCACGTTGGAGGCAACATCAGGCTGTGCCGAACTGACTCAAATCAGTTGAGACCAGTCGAGACCAGAGTTGTTTACGCCAAAGGCAAGCCGTGCTTTGCTCTTTACTTTCTGACCTCCGATGACCTCTTCCGTCGGCCGCTCAGCCCATAGCAACAGCAACCCAGCCAATCCAACGTGACCCACAGCCATTCGCACCACCACTCTCCCTTTCCCGGCTAAAATCCCGGGCGTGCCCATGTGCACCCAGCCTAGCACTCACGACACCCCACTCAGCCATCCTCACTGCCGCAACTCGGCACCGCTCATCGCGCATGACCCACTTACCCATGACATCGCGACCTCCCTAACGGTCCGATCGCTGGATGTGGGTGTGCAGGTGCACCTAGCCTGGTACGGCGCAGGGCTTGGCACCACAGAATTTCAACCATTATACAGCGGTATAACTTATATATTGCTCAGAGTCTCTCAAAATCCCAGGTCCTGGGCTTCTGCCCCTTAAGTCGGTCAGTTAGTGTCAGTACCCGCGTAATCGTGTATAGGGTCGCATGGGGCCGGAACTTATCCAGGCAGACACAGGGCGCAAGGCGGGGCTATACCCAGGATTTGACACTCGTACATCGCAGGACATTTTTTTAGGAGGGGAAATGTACTCAGCAGGCCAATGAACATAGCAGTGTGTCTTTGGACGGTGGGAGGAAACCGGAGTACCCGACTAAAACTCACGCGGACACGGAAAGAACACGCAAACTGCACACAGAAAGTCACCCGAGCCGGAGAACCGAACCCGGGGATTCTTGCTGTGAGGCGACAGCGCGACTCACTCTGCTACCGCGCCGCTCAGGACCCTAAAGCCTGTGTGCTAATCTGGCTCTCGATGAAATCCATTTTTTTTATCGATAACATTGGTCACGAAAGCCTTCGAATTAATCTGGCCCTGCATGCAAAGCGTCGCAAAGGGGCTCCCTCGGTCCTTTTCACATGCCTTCCTCCCTCTTGTGGTCGCTATAAAGCACACAAGTGGTCGGCAACAGTGAGTGACGTGAAGTTGGATACAGCCTGGTGCATGGAAGCAGCTGCTGGTGCACCACTTGTTTCCCTAATGAGGCAGTGTGGTATTAATGGGATTTGGGTTAGTTTTAATCGAACGCTGCTGGAAGTGTTTAGGCAACATCCAATTGCTTGTGTTTGTTAATTCCTAATGTCCAGCATTGTGGTGTGACATTTTGTGCAGCAATATACGCGCAGTATCACAATCCCATACAATGAGATTGGCGTAAAAGCAAATCATTGGACACCTGCTGTTCAAAGGGTTATGAATCTCTGCGATATCCAAGATTGACAATAACATGTCACACAACTTGGGGTTTCCTTACATCGGTGCTCCAGCACTGAACTCCTTGTGCTGTGCATTGTTTCGTCATCGAAATATAAATTTAATTACAAGCAAGCCGAAAGCAATATTCGTATAAAGGGCATCATCTCCAGGGTGCACATGAAGGAATTATTCATTGTTTCCGAGCAAATTTTCCCCTTGTCAATATTGCGACATGTCGACCACTTTCGGTAATGTTTTTACTGAACAATAACTGTTGACGTTATTCATGCAGTGCTCTTCAAGTCACTATCAATCCCTTTGTTCATAATTCATTTCTGACTGCTGACCCAGTCGAGTCCTCTTTATTAGCAGCTTCGTCAATAACCCCCACAATTCCAGTGCTGTTCCATTTGCTCTCAATACTGTTGCCGTGATTTCTATTGAACTTCCCTGCAAAATTATATCCTGTCTCCAGCATAGATCCACATTGTTTACTCATGCCGACAATAAAATTACGCGAAATGCACGAGGTCGCGTCAGATTTCGAAGCTAAGCAGATACTTTGTGTGTCAAAAGCTGCAAAATCCATTGCAGCACTCTACTTCTATGTGCTCCAGAGTCTTATGTACTCCACTCGCCCATACACACCAACAATCAAGCATCATGACTTAGATGGCGAGGGGAGGCCTTCACCCAGCAGTGGATTGACAAACGGCTGCATGTGCCCATGATGTGCGTGTGGAGGCCATTCATGGTACTCTATACGATTGGGCCCAGACCATCAGCCACTGATGCATCTTTGTCTATCGCAACCCCTCCTCGCTGGACAAAAGAGCGATATAACTCCGCGGCTCCTTCCGCCTTAAGCACTGACTTTAAAGGGTTCGCTATCATGATTAAGACTCGCTTAATCATGTAATAAGGTCACGGGGGTCGAAACCTACTCCGACTGACAGAGGGCGCTGGACCCTGGACATTCCCAGGATGTGACGCCAGTACATCGTAGGGCATTTTTTTGGGCAATTTACTCGGAAGCCCAATTAATGTGGGACAGTGAGAGGAGACCGGAGTACCCAGACAAAACCCCACAGGGACACGGGGAGAACATGCAAACGTCACACAGAAAGGCACCCGGAGCCGGGAATCGAACCCGGGACCTTCTTGCTGTGAGGCGACAGCGCTACCTACTGGGCCACCGTGAATGATTGCGATCTGCGCTACTACAGTACGCCACTACTGTAGCGCACATCGCAATGTAGCGCACTGCCGAAGGACATCTCGTTACACGCGGTTTGCGCTTTAACGTGTAAATGTAGCGCACATGGCAATGTAGCGCACATCGCAATGTAGCGCACAATGTAGCGCACTAGCGAAGGACATCTCGTTACACGCGGTTTGCCTTTAACGTGTAAATGATTGCGATGTGCGCTACCACTGTAGCGCACATCGCAATGTAGCGCACATCGCAATGTAGCGCACAATGTAGCGCACTAGCGAAGGACATCTCGTTACACGCGGTTTGCGCTTTAACGTGTAAATGATTGCGATGTGCGCTACCACTGTAGCGCACATCGCAATGTAGCGCACAATGTAGCGCACTAGCGAAGGACATCTCGTTACACGCGGTTTGCGTTTTAACGTGTGAATGATTGCGATGTGCGCTACTACTGTAGCTACTACTGTAGCGCACATCGCAATGTAGCGCACATCGTAATATAGCGCACAATGTAGCGCACTAGCGAAGGACATCTCGTTACACGCGGTTTGCGCTTTAACGTGTAAATGATTGCGATGTGCGCTACCACTGTAGCGCACATGTGCGCTACCACTGTAGCGCACATCGCAATGTAGCGCACTGGCGAAGGACATCTCGTTACACGCGGTTTGCGCTTTAACGTGTGAATGATTGCGATGTGCGCTACCAATGTAGCGCACATCGCAATGTAGTGCACTGCCGAAGGACATCTCGTTACACGCGGTGCTTCCTTCGCTCTGTTCAGGAATGAGAGGTGCCGCTGCCGATTGGCTGGCGGCGTTCGACGTCACGCTTCCAATTTCGCGGGAAAAATCATAGCCGACCTCGTGTGTGGAGCAGCGTCAGCACGAGCAGCATCGGGCCCCGGCCGCAAACACACACAGCACAGCACACACAGCACGGACACGCCGTCTCCTCGACATGTCACAGAAGAACACGCTCTTCAAGTACTTCAACAAATCGCCGGGTCTGACGACCAAGGCCAAAAGCGCCGGCTCGCCCACAGAGGCCGACTCGCCGCCACCGCTGTCTTCGTCTCTGCCGACCGAGAAGAGGCGCGGCCCGTGGGCAGCGAACGCTAAGCCAGAGCGAGGCTCCGGTGTGGCCCAGGCCCGAGAGGCGGCTCAGACGCCAACGGCGAAGTCTTCGGAAGAGAGGCGAGTTTGAGTCCCGGACAAATTGCGCTCGATCGCCGTGCGCAGTCGTGTATGTAAAATATAGCCCTGTGCTGCAGATGCGCGAGTAAGGGCGCAATTCGTGGGAGAGGGTTAATGTCAACAGTAAAGGTACAGTACAGGGATATAAAGATAATATTTACATTTCTAAAGGGCATTTAGCAGGGAGGACGCGGGTACACATACCGGACAGCTAGGCTGCGAGTTGCGGAAGAGACGCGCAGACACAGATGTACAGAAAGTTGCAAGCAGAGATAGACACGGGAGACAAACTTAGTCGACGAGTAGACCAGCACAGACATGACGGATACACAGACGTAGATCGGCAATGTTTAGTGCTTATTGCCATGTGTATTGCGCACAACAACGCGAATGAGTGTCCACAGATAGGCGTACACCTTTACGGACGGTAACATGGAGACAAAGGCACACGCAAATAGATACTGTACGGGAGGAAGACAAGCACGCTGATAGAGATGGAGAGAGAACCCCGACCCACTAAAGTCACAGACTTTCAAGATCTTTCCCATTAACTCGTCGACGTAAACATTTATTGTCCTCGCGTTTGTCGTTATATAGCAACTGATTGCATGGACTCCAGAGTCCAAAGCAGGTGACGTCTCCCGCGCACACACGTGGCATGAATCGTGCTTTCAAGCTGTTATAGAGGTTGCCGCGGTTCACTTAATTCTGGTATTATGAACGTTTTCAATATCATGACCCACTGGGGTAATGGTCTCCACAGACCGCCAGGTGGAGAAGCTCCTTATTCGAACAAAATACTTTTGTATAAACCCAGTAATTGGCTGTAGAACGGGTGTGCGATTGTTTTCACACGCTATGGCATATCCATCGCAGAGTAGGCCTACCACAGGCGCAGGTGTCCTAAAACGTCTCCCAAAATGGCCCACAGTGCGAGCTCACTCCACCTGGCGACAGGAGAAACTTATCAACTGCACACTACCGCCCTCCTCCCTCGGGCTCGCTGCACAGGGAGTGATGGGATCAGCTTGACCGCTCTGGTTACTGCAAACACCTCAGCCTTTATTATCAAAGCTTGCCCTCTGCTGTCAGCCGATGGAAAATTCCCTCCAGTCTTAAACGGCGAGATTTTGCAAATCTTGTGTTGTTTTCCGATTTTTATTTTTCAACGGATCCACATTAAACCCTAGTTATGATTTTAATTTATAATGTATCTAGTACTGCAATTTATTTAGAAAGGAATTGCCACGTCCCACAACTATTTTCTTGTGTTCCTGCTTTGGAAACATTTGACCAATTTCACTGTGAAGTGATTGGCTTGTGGTAATAAACCGGGGAACACAGAAAACCCACGTTTACTTCTGGTTGCCTCGCAGGCCCAATATATACATTGTTTGGCAAGCCCTATTACTCATCTGCAAGTTACAGTTGCCCTTGGCTACAGCTACCTGAAGCCAAAAATCAAATTGAGTTTCCTACTGAGACACATGTGGTTGCCTGTTTATAACCATGAGTCACATCTGTTTATGATAATCCACTGGTGAGGCCCCTCTAAGCAATATTTATTGCGTTGATTCTTGAGGGATGGATAATAGTAATACTTGCATTTCCAAAGCGTCTTTCATCCGAGGGTCACAAAGCGTTGCACAAGCTGTGGCGAAAAGGGCATGTTACCAACAGCATCAGAATAGATACATTGAATAAAATAATGATTATAAATCAATGAAGAACATCAAGTAACACGTAAAATAAGTGTAAGAAAAGGAATGAGTGGACAACAAATCCATAAAATGTTTATCCAACGTAAGTAGAACTTTGAGTGAATATGGCCCAGTGAATACTGCTATGATTGGTAAGAAAAGTTAGTCCTGAGCCAGTCTACGAATCACAACGATGGGTTCCGTAGGGGACATCCAAAGCAAATCTTAGAGCAGAATCTCTATGTAGAGTTAAGTTTATTTAAAATGTACTAGATAGCAACTGATTTCGCAATAATCAAGCAATGGTAAAATAGTAGCCTTAACGTGGATGTGCCGAGTCCTCTTCCCTGACAAAATTTGACTTAACAACCCTTGTGACTGGAGCGTTGTTCTCTCACCACTGAGCGACCCCTGCAACATTTGTTTTTTTTCTTCTTTGTCCGAGGTTAAACATTATTTGAAAACTGCTTCGTTCATTCTTACCTTTGAATACTGTCTTAAGTGGAATATCTTTGGGCTACATGTTATATATATATATTTTTAAAGTGACACCTGAATGCTGACACTAATTTCTCTCCGGTCACTGGTTGGCCCTGGCGGATGGCTCGTCGCTTCAGTGAGTTCCAGCCAGGTGACTTGCTGTGGGCCAAGCTGGAGGGATACCCATGGTGGCCCAGCCTAGTGTACGGCCACCCTGAGTCTGGAGCACACACGCGTGGCCGTGGAAAGTCCCTGAGAATCCACGTGCAATTTTTTGATTCTCCTCCTACCCGTGCCTGGATTGGTGCAAAGTACTGCAAGCGTTTCAATGGTACGTCGCACGCACGTAAATGTGCATCCCTTATGCTGAGTTTCCTGCGGAATATACTGGCCTCTCAATCCTATGACCGACAGCATGTGAGGCAACCTTCATCGAAACGTTGTTGATAATGTATTGTTATAACTACGTGGTTTCCATCGTTGTGCTTTACAGCTATCCGAAGTGTTTTCAGGTTGTAATAAATAATAAGAATAATACAATTTGTAATGCGTGCAATTTTCCATGCCTGGTCATGGACAAGATATAGATGCATAGGTGCGAGTAAACCATGGGTGGGGAGGGAGAAGTCAGCCAAGCAGTCAGCCTGTGTTAACCTGCCAGACACTGCTTCCTATGTAATATATCAACTAATTAATGAGCGATTTTTTGTAATCGTATTGTGGGAGAAAGCTGGAGAATCCAGAGGAAAGTTCTGCAGAAGAAGGAGAGAACACAAAATCCAGACAAGCAAATGCTTGAGGTTGGAGTCAAACTGTCTCGTGCAGGACTGTTTGTGAGCCACAGATGTTATCACTTTGTCACTCTGCATGTTGATCTGCATGATATGAGACATTTGACTGTACTGGGTGCTTCGTCATGAACTCGAGAAGGTCCAAGCACATTACCATGTCACAGTTTTATTATAATAAAAAAGTGATTTCCTATTCAAACGAGCATCTGTGCCAGTGTCCACCACCTGTTTATAGCCCTAAGCCAGTCGTGAAAATTACACATTCCCATGTCCATAGCACAACCAATGGTGACTCATCAACAGTGTTTCTTATCATCATAGTAATCAGCTAATTGTGATTCAATGGCGTTGCACACATCTTTATAGGCTCCAGCTCAAAGGAGGTGCAGAAGGGAGGCATCTTCTTTAGCACCAATCATCAGATCCTGCAAGCGATGAAGCAGGCTGACAAAGCGATTGCGCTGAGCGTGGAAAAACGCCTGGACCTTGCTGTGTGTGTGGAGCCATCGGATGAAGACGACGACGATGAAGCTGATGAAGATATGGAGGTGTGACTCAATTATTTGTGTTCAGCGGTGAAACTGACTCGTTTACAGCAAGTGCTTCGCTTATTTTTTGACGTTCATTGTAACGTAAATAACTTTGTACACTGTGAATGAGGATTCAAGACTGCTTAACCTAGTCGATGAAATCCAAATTTTCTGGGTCAGGTCACGCAAAATAAGTGTCGTTTAACCCTCCTCCACCACCCGACATGGCCAGTTAGTAAAGTTTGTCACATGAACAGAACGTGCCAATTCCTTCACTATCTCAGCACACTGGTGTGTGGGAGAGCGAACCTGCAGTATTTACCTGGGCATGCTGCTCTCCCAGGTTTGGTGCGGGTACCTAATGATGCTGATTGCAATTATCAGCAAAATGTCGTATCCTATTATAAATACTGTGGGTTCACTCTCCCACACACCGGTGTGCTGAGATAGTGAAGGAATTGGCACGTTCTGTTCACGTGACAAACCTTACTAATTTGCCATGTCGGGTGGTGGAGTGTTAAACGGCACTATATATTTTTTTTGTGTGACCAGACCTAGAAAAATGAATTTCATCGATAATATTGGTTACGAAAGCCTTAGAATTAAAGTGCTTAACCTAGTGCTTCTCAAACTCTAGTCCTGACAGCCACACTGAGATATGCACTTCCCTAATTATCAATTAATTAGCGAGCGAGATCTCGCGGCGTATTTACAAAACAAGTACAAACGATTGGTCATTGCGGTATGATGCACCATGGCAACGAGTGACTTGAAATCATGCTGCGCACGATTACCATTTTTGATTTTCCATGAATAACCCTTTACTGAAACTGTGTAAATGAAGCGCACGCACATGATTAATGAGCGTCTTATGTTTTCTCTCGCGAGAGACGGCTGCGGCATCTGGTCGTTAAAGCATTGTTGTGCGCAGGTGGATGCAAAGGTGTCGGGCGTGGAAGCGAATGGGAAGGACGACAACGAGGAGGAGGAGGAGGGCGAGGGAAGCGATGGCACCGCATGTGAGGCGCGCAGCCCTGCTCGCTCGATGCGCAGAACGTCGCTGGAGAGAAACGGTCAGAAGAGCAAGAGACGCCGCATCGTTGCGTCCTCGGACACCGATGAGAGCGACGCCGAGTTCAAACCTGACGCGGCTGACGTAAGGACCTATCGATCACGGTCAAATGACCATTAGACTTCATTCACTTATTTGAAGGAGAAAGGAGGAACGCTTAACACTTGAAATTATCAAGTGCAACCCAATAAATAAGTGAACATTTAGAATGAAAATGACGGGACCTGTGGGAGATGTCCTTTGGCTTTAGAGAATAACTAGTCCTTGGTAGAGCACATCACTGAAGGGCTGGTCTGTCTCTTGAGGCGAACAGTAGAAATGGCAGCTAATGGAATTTGTGACAAACCATGATTCCAAATCCTGACCAACAGATTAGATCATAAATCATATTATTAAATACTAGATAACAAAGTATTTGAATTTATTCATGTGCGTAAAGATCAATCTCACTATCTGCATCAGTGCCCAACAGGTTTGAACAGTCACTGGACCTGTGAACTGAATGAAGTGCCATCAGTTGGTGTTGTGCTGCATGCTTCGTAGGTGAGCAGCGACGAGGCGAGCAGCGGTGTGGACGAGAAGGAAGTGAGCGATCCTGAATCTGCTTCCGATCCGGAGTCACCCATCAAAAAGCGCAAACGTAACACAACCAAGCCCCCCACACTGACGCCCAGGCGTGAGCCGTTGATGCTTGGCCTGTGCAGCAGTGCGTCGTCTGGAAAGTCGGCGAATCCGAAGCAGGCCCCACAAGGTTCCAACGCCAAAGCCAAGCTGTCCGCCTTCTCGTCGGGTGCCCTCGAGAGCCAAAACGGCGGGGGCCAGGATGGCGGAAAAGGTGATGATGTACGCTCTTGCGGATGTCTGCGATGCTGGCGTGTTTTTGCCACCGCTCTGGCAAATGACAGATAAAACACTACTTTTGAAGCAACCTAAATCACTTTATTATCCTTGCCTTGGTTTTATTTATATTTTCTTTAATTCTGTTGATATTTATTTGTCTTTAATATATGTTATGCTAAAACCGTTGGGGCCTTTTCTACGAGAACAACTGAGGCCACGACACATGTTGCAGGACCTGAGCAACGGCTTCAGCTATGTCTCTCCACTCACCTGATTCAGTATCTGTACCTCACTCGATTTGCAGAATAACTGTTTTGATTTTTATCTTTATTCTATTTGTCGAAATTATTAATTTCAGATCTTGTCGTGGTGAGGGGGCTTGTGTGTTCCAATGAACCTCAGAGCATGTCTTCTGGAGTCCAGCACTCCTGGTAGGGTCACCCATGGCGAACAGGTCTGAGGAGAGGTTCCACACTAAGTACGGTCCACCCAAAGACCTTCATGATGGTTCGAAAAAAGATCATGAGAACCCTGCCTGGACTAGGGTTACCAGGACCCAACCCTGGAGCCAGGACTGGGGGCCGGGTGACCCACATAACTCTCACTCCAGACATATTAACTACAGGCATCAATTGTACTTCACCCTCCGCCTCGGTGCACTCTGCCTCTGATGTGACAGTAGAAACTTACAACAACGAGCTATTAAGCATACGTGATGACTTAGCCCCATTAAAGTCATGCTGTGTCTCAGGCAGAAAACCATCCCCCCCTGATATACTGCTGAACACTTGGATCTCAAGCCAAACGAACGGAGAAAATCTGGCCTCACCGTTCATGGTTAAATCTTTAAGGAACTGCTCCTCTGCTGCCGGAAGGCACTTGACTATGCCCGTATCAGCCATCTTTCCAGCATTCTGGCTGATAACTGCGACAAGCCCAAGATTCTTTTCTCAACCTCCAATCGGCTACTTCGTACAACCAGTCACTCACCCTCACCTTCACTAATAAAGATCAGGCGGATCATTTGATTCAGTTTTTCTCTGAAATATCTGAAGCCCATCGTATATCTACCCAGCCTCAATCACTAACCAATACCTCAATAAATGTTCCTCCCCCATTCTTGACCTCAAAATTCCTGGAATTTTCTGAATTAATGGAATCCAAGGTCTCTTCTTTGGTTACCAGATCTTGGCCCACAAACTTTTTCCTGGATCTTTTCCTATCCAAAATCATCTGGGCAAATTTCAACTTCCTTGCCACATTCGTCACTAATTTGTTTTATAACTCACTTCACTCTGGAATCGTTCCCCCACCATTCAAATGTGTCGCAGTTACCCCCATGCTTAGAAAAAACCTCGCCTCCATTGCAACATCCCTGATAATTACTGCCCCATCTCAAATACACCATTCATCTCTAAGGTCCTTAAATGTGCCATAGGCATGCAACTTCTTAAATACGTTCTTAACAATAACCTTGATTCCTTCCAATCTGGGTTCAGATTCGTGCATAGTACTGAGACTGCTGTAGTGAAGTGGTTGACCTACTCTTCGCTGCCAAGTATTATCGTCATGGGCCTGAGGGCTGCCTTTGATGCTGTTGACCACCCTATCTTACTTGAGTGACTGGAGAGTATGGGGGTCTCTGGAAGTGGCCTGCATTTACTGAGTTAATATCTGTCCGACCGGAAGCAGTTTGTCAGCCTCGGAGGACAAACTTAGAGATCCATCCTGTTTTGTCTGGAGTTCCTCAGGGTTCAGTTCTCGGCCCCACTCCTCTTCAGCATCTACACACAACATCTTGGCCATATTCTGCGCAACCTCAATCTCAGCTGTCATTGCTATGCCGATGACATCCAAATCTACATCCACGCAAAGTCATCCATCAATGCATCTGGTCTTTGCATGTCATCCTCACTGTTAAGTGTGAAGGCATCGCTCAATTAGAATTTTCTGAAACTGAATGACGGACAAACGGAAGTTATACTTGTCCCCCATACCAATTGTCTAATGGCTGAACCTATCCAATTGATCCTTGACAACCAGACCATCGAAGTTGCGAAGGTAGTCCGCAGCCTGGGTGTGACTCTTGATTGCTCACTTACCTTCGAGACACACATCAACAAGGTGACGAAGGTAGCCTATTTACATCTCAGAAATATAGCCAGACTGCGCAAAATCCTGTCACCCTCTGACATCTTCAGTTTCTCACGAATCGGTTACTGCAATGCACTGCTCCCTGGCACCCCTGCCTACCTGATCAGTTGTCTCCAACGTGTGCAGAATGCGGCTGCTAGAGTCCTCACGTGACCACCCATCCACGATCACATATCCCCAGTGCGGATGTGTCTCCACTGGTAACCTGTTAAATACAGAATTGAACTCTCTTATCTCATCTCACCTAAAAGGATCTCGCTGGTGCTGCTCTGACATACATCCGTGACCTACTTCAGGCAGCCTCCTCAATACGACAACTTCGATCCTCCAATACGGGCTGCTTGCTGCATGTGCCCAGGTCGCGCGTCCATTCGATGGGTAACAGAGCCTTCTCGCGCGCTACTACCAGACTATGAATACCCTTCCATTGGAGATTTGATTAGGTGCGTCCTTGGGAATCTTCAAATCTCATCTCAAGACTCGTTCCGTAAGGCTTTCAAGTCCTCCGAGGACTATTGATGTGGCTGTGTTGTTGTGCCAGGATAATTGCTCTCTTCTGACCCGCGCCTGCTTGAGAACATTTATCCCTTCCTTGTTTGTTGCAGAATATTTATTTTGAATCGCTTCTTTTACACCCTTTTATAATTGGTTGCTACTATTTGACTTTCATTTGAATTGCCCTGGTGTTGTTGACACGCCGTTTTTGCCGCAGCTCGCAGTTGTAAAAAAAAACACACAAAGAAAAATATTATTGCTGCTGATTTTCTGTTCAAATATCCTTGTTTACGTGCCATTGTCTCCGCAGCTCTGAGCTCTGTGCAGCGCTTTGTGGCCCTCTGGTGAAACGCGCTCTATAAATACAAATATTATTATTATTATGCCGTGCGTAGATGTCGTCGTAGAGACAGATGATAGATATATGTTTTTTTATTATAGTGCAAATTACCCAGTGAGCATGCCAAGCTCGAGACGCAGGATTTCTTCAACACAGCAAACGTCTAAACTCACGAACGACTGAGTTCCATTTCTTCTGTGACGTTAATATTTAAATTCTGCAATCCGTTAACATCCCAGAGGGCGGTGGGTGGGACCACGAGAAGCTAGACTGGATGTGGGATGGCAAGCGCCGCGATGGGAAGAAGCGGCTCCAGTCGGACCCCGAGTACGACCCTTCCTGCATCTACGTCCCCGATTCGTTTCTGTCGACTTGCACGCCCGGCATGCGACGCTGGTGGGAGATTAAGGCCACGATGTTTGACACTGTCATCTTCTACAAGGTATGTTTAAAACCCGAGGGAGCTTAGCGTCTCAGCTTCCACAGCCAATTAACTCCATCAATCCTCGGAGGTTTTGATTTTTGAGACTGAGCCATTAAGGAATGTCCTTCTAGGAAGATGGCATGTCATAACCCTCATTTTACTTTTTAATGTGACCTTTTTGAATTGTATTTGGCTACAGAATTCCCAAGTCTCAGATGAAGGTAATAATAAGCCTCACTTGAATATCATGCCTTTTTACGAGGATTCTTTATCGCCTGGTTTGTGCTGTTCCATTATGGAGTGTTTTTTTTTTGCATGGGAGAGAACCGGAGCTTGGAAGAAAAATAACACTCAATGTAGCCAGGTGTTCTAACCCACTTGCTTGTCTGCCTCTCCATCGGCAGGATTGAGCGTTTCGCAAATCTCTAAGGGCTTCCAACGATTTCCTCCATATTGTTGTTAATTTTGTTTAACAAGGTGAGAAGTCGAGACTCGGGTTGTCAAGTTTGCGAGTGAGCAACAACAAATCATGAAGTACAATTCAGCAAGGATGATAAAACAATTGCTCTGTTACGGGAGAATTAAATCAACTCACAAATATATCAATATCAAAACTAAAACAACGTTTCCTGTAAAATAAGGCTTAATCTCCCACTAATAAAGATCAATGTTGTCTTAAGTTTAAATCCGGGTTGGGGGCTTACTCAGCCCATTCCCCAGGGGTCAATGACTGAGTACCAGTTTGTGGGTAAGTCACTTGTACTAGTGCTATCATTAGACTTCCTAGTATACTTAAGTCATTCAATGAGGCTCTACCATGGGACTTTGCACTCCATCAGAAGGCTTGATCCCATGGTCATGGTGGCCTTCAAGTTCTCCACCGTATGACTGCTGACTTTTGGCCGATTCTGTTGCCGACCTTCCATTCGAGTATAAGTCTCTGGATTGGAGGTCGGCTAAACTTGTGAAGTTAGTGCTGCTCTACCGCCCATCTGGAGCCTCTTCTTTTGTTATTAAACTGTCTGAGCTGCTTTCTAAGATGTAACCCAGTTCTGAAAGGATCCTGATTTTTGGCAATTTCAACATCCATGGTGACTCTCTAAAGAGCCCTCTTCTCTTGCAAGGGATCTCATGGCCACTCTGAACTCACTTGGCTTTTTTTCAACACCAATTGTCCAAGGCTGAACCTATCCAATTGATGCTTGACGACCAGACCATAGAAGTTGCTAAGGCAGTTCAGAGTCTCAGTGTGACTCTTGATTCCTCACTCAGCTTCGAGACACACATCAACAAGGTTATGAAGGTAGCTTATTTCCATCTCAGAAACATAGACTGCGCAACATCCTGGCACCCTCTGACGCTGAGAAGCTAATACACATATTCATCTCTTCACAAATCGATTACTCTGCAATGCACTATTCCCTGGCATTCACTGCCTACTTGATTAATCATCTCCAGCATGTGCAGAATGCGGCTGCTTGGGTCCTCATTCGCACACGCTCATCCGCGATCATATATCCCCAGTACTGGTATCTTTCCACTGGTTGCCGCTTAAATATAGGATCGATTTCAAGATCCTCCTCACTTATAAGGCTCTTACTGGTGCTGCTGTGACATACATCCTTGACTTACTTCAGGCATCCGCCTCTACACGACCACTACAATCCTCCAGTAGGGGTTTGCTGCATGCCCCCAGATCGCACCTCCATTCGATGGATGACAATGCCTTCTCACGCACTGCTTCCAGACTCTGGAGTGCCCTTCCATTGGAGGTTTGGTCAGCTGAGTCCCTGGGTATCTTCAAATCTGGTCTCAAGACTCACATATTCCGTAAGGCTTTCAAGTCCTCTGGCTAGGACAGTTGGTGCGGCTCACTGTTTTCGTGCTGGGATGATGGCTAGCTGCCGACCTGCGCCTGCTGAGGAACACTTAATCCTTCATTTTGTTAACAATTATTTTTATCGCTTATTTTTGCTCTTCTATAAATTATAGCCATTATTTGACTGTCAATTAAATTGCTCTGATGTTGTTGCTGATATTCCGTTCGCTCCACACCTTAGATTTGTAACAAAAAACAAATGTATTGATTTCCCATTCATTTGTAGTTGTTCTGACATGTCATCCTCTCCGCACCTCTGTGCAGCACTTCGTGACCCTCGGGTGAAAAGTGCTCTGGAAGGACAATTAATAATAATTATTACTAAAAGTGAAATTGAACTTTTACCCCTGGTTCCATGCTGGAAACAGGAGATTAACACCACCACAAAGTTCATTTGACCATCAAATTGCTTTAAATTTCCTTCTCAATTCGTCACAATTGATTGAGAAGCCTCGGGCAGGTTGTTGTTGACTTATCGCTGACGCACGTCGGCAGGTGGGCAAGTTCTACGAGCTATACCACATGGACGCGGTGACGAGTGTGTCGGAGCTGGGCCTGCTGTTCATGAAGGGCTCGTGGGCACACTCGGGCTTCCCAGAGATCGCCTTCGCACGCTTCTCGGACGTGCTGGTACAGAAGGGTTACAAGGTGGCACGTGTGGAGCAGACAGAGACGCCCGACATGATGGAGGCTCGCTGCCGTGCCATGTCTCGCCAGGTCACCAAGTTCGACAAGGTTCGTCACCACCAACTTTATTATAAAATAAGTAAGGTTGTCTTGGTTTTTTTACTTTGTCCAGTAATTCTGTCTCATTGTTGTTTGGGTGGTTTTACATGCAGAATAGAGGGTTTTCGTTTTAAAATCTAAGTTCAGTTTTGCCTATGGATCAAACCCTAATCTTCACCCATATAAGCTTCAAACATATTCTACACTGTGCATACGACACAACTGTATTGTTTGTCTCGAGGTGTCAGAGCACTGAACCAGCACTGCCGAGAGTCTGGATTTGAACCAGTTGGTGTCTCAGTCCAGTCCCCAAAATGCTTGCATAATAAAAAGGAAATCATATACATATGTATTCTGTTAATTGGGAAATTACATTGCTAAGAATTAAAATACCCCAATAGCAAAGTATGTGGAAATATAGTTCCACTTTTTATTGATAAGATGTCACTTGAAGGGATCCCAGAAGTGGTTCTGTTATTTCACATTTGATGTCC
Source organism: Mordacia mordax (assembly GCA_036362905.1). Classification (NCBI taxonomy): domain Eukaryota; kingdom Metazoa; phylum Chordata; class Hyperoartia; order Petromyzontiformes; family Petromyzontidae; genus Mordacia; species Mordacia mordax. The sequence continues at coordinate 6,145,159 of JAZEWT010000007.1, read as the reverse complement.
ATTTGTTGTTACGTAACATTGCACTGATCTGCACGGGTTCCAAGTTGGTAATTGTCTCGTGATATGTTTGCATTTTGGGTACAGTGTATTCATTACGTTGTTTGTGTAGGGTATTCATTCTGTTGTTTGTTCAGTATAATTGTGCTGTGTGTTGTTCCGTAAGGCTTTCAAGTCTGTGAACTGATCTGATGTTGTTGTTGACATGCCGTTCTCTCCGCAGCTCAGATTTGTGACAAAACAAATTTTGTTGATTTGCCATTCATATGTCGTTGTTGTTGCTGCTGACATGTCGTTCTCTCCACATCTCTGTGCAGTGCTTTGCGACTGGGGTGAAAAGCGCTCTAGAAGTGCAATTTTTATTATTCTAATCGCAAAACACTAGGAATTGAATTGGCGGGAAATAGACAAAATATTAAACAAAAACACACACAAATATGCATCTCACACCATTTGCGCGACGTCAGTCGTGGACGTCGCGATGCAGTCGGCCGATGGGAAATCATTTCCGCGCAGGTGGTGAAGCGCGAGGTCTGCCGCGTCATCACCAAGGGCACACAGACGTACAGCATCCTCGATGGTGACCTCTCGGAGGCGCAGAACAAGTTCCTGCTGGCCGTGCGCGAACGCGAGACCCCGTCCGGTGGCGGTGGCAACGGCAGCGGCGGCAATGGTGGCGTCGGCGGCGGCGGCGGTGGCGTTGGCGCCGACGAGACGGGGGCGTCCGTGCGCACGTACGGCGTGTGTTTCGTCGACACATCCGTCGGGGTCTTCCACTTGGGCCAGTTCACGGACGATCGCCACTGCTCGCGCTTCCGTACGCTCGTGGCACACCACGTGCCCGTGCAGGTAACGGCGAGGGAAAAGAATCGTGCATACGCATGGATCCCTAATGCTTATTTTCAACGTGCGTTTCCTCGGGAGTTTCTATTAGGTGTATATAGGTAGCTGTTGGGCAGGGGAAAAATGTCTTTGCTTATTTGCAAGTAGTGCTAGAGGCAATGCAAAAACGTATACATGTACTACCGTAACTGATGTCAATTATCAGTCTCAACTAGTGCTGGGCCTCCCCAGTACAAGGGTTTATGCTGAGGTGTGTAGCCAGTAGCCCTGGGAAGATGAAGGCTTTTGGGCATGGTACTGGCCACACCACCCTGTTATGTTTTGCGTTTGGTTGTAATAGATTCACAGTGCAAGGTCGCACAGGGGATTTTGGTGTTTGCTCTGTACACCATGTGACTGTGTATGTGGAGAGTGATTTGATGGTACGTTGTGGAACAAATCCATTGTGTGGGGAGAGGGTGGATGTGGTCTCGGGTGGCAGTTGTTGGGCTCAAGGAGTGAGGAAGAACACAGGTCACGGAAGGTTGGGAATGCACTGAAACGTCACAGGTTCGTAAAATAGGCTACAGGTCAAGGCCAACTTACTCTGTACCACACTTTTGTTTCCTCCCACGTGAAGCCCAAATGCTCCTTGGGATTTATGGTTGTTTTGAAATGGGTGAAAGCTTTTTTTTTTTTGTTAACCCTTCTCTGCTGCTTTTTAGGTTTTGTATGAGCGTGGCGGTCTAACAGCTGAGACCCAGAAGATCGTTCGCGTGACGCTGGCATCAGCGCTGCAGGATGCTCTGACGCCCTCCACTCAGTTCTGGGATGCCACCAAGACACTGAAGGTGAGTACGAGTGTGAGCATTCAGAACACACGTCACCAATCGACGTCGAGAGACAAAGCCAGCCGAATGTTGTGCTGGTTACCCTCATCCTCGTGTGCTCATCCAGCCTTTATAGATGCTTGCTAATAGCAATAAACTGACGAGTCTTTCAAATGAGTGGGGGTTGTCTTTGTGTCATTAACAAAGCCTGACCTTTAAAGTTTCAAACTAAATCTTGAGCATCTATATGGCTTTGCCCTAGTTCTCCTTCTTGCCCAGAATCATACATCTTTTTGTTGCACTCCATATCGAATATTATGGGTTTGCACCCAATGCGAAATTGTAACTCATGTTGAATCCATACATTGGGTTTCTTGCCAAATTGTGTCTCTCGACGTGTGCTGCTTACGCAAGAGTGACATTTTTGATACTTCTAAAAGTTAATTTTGCATTGACCGCCATTTGTCGGTGACCTACAATTAGATCCCTGGACTTCTTTTCAGCCATTCGTAATTGATTCTATAATTTGTTTGAAAACTTGCTGAAAATTATACCTCAGAGAATAAGAAGTTTGGGCACTGAATGATTTAACACGAAAAACCAAGCTAAGGCAACTTGCAAGTCTCACCCTGTGGAGATGCAGGATCTGAAACTCCTGACATCTTGACAAAATGGCAGTCACCTGATGATGAGGCCTCGGGGTCGTTAAATGCATGGGCCATGCACCCTGACTTTTTATAGCACGACTGCAATGAATCACAACAACACAGCCACGTGCCGCAATTAATATTTAATCGGTCCCTTCGCCTTGCTGATGCCACCAGCTTGACAACAGTAATAGTGCTTGAATGTCTCCCCGCCCCGCAGGTCCTTATCGGCAAGGAGGCAATGCCCGAGCATCAGCTGCTCGTGTTCAGAAGGTTGCCAGATTTATTCCTGGTTGGAGATTAACTGAACCCATTGTCTCTTGGGGTCAATCAAATAAGTATCACTAGGTGTGAAAGTTAAAAATGATTATTTTATGGACAGACTCTACCAATCTATAAGAATGTGGAATTATCGCATTTCATAAAATCACACGGAGGGTTCACGGTTGTAACTTGCTTTCCCCTCCCTATTGGACAGATGTTAAAAAGTACTCCATAGCTCAATGGCTCCTTTCAGCTTAAATAAAAACTGACTTACAGACGGACTCATTTCAGCAGTAAATCACTCATTTGGGCGTTTCTCCTTTATCAATTGCAATGGACAAATGATCAGGTGCTTGCGGAGGAGGGCTACTTCAAGGGCGAGGATAAGGAAGATGGCAGCTGTGGGGGCAGCGCGTCCCTGCCGCCCGTGCTGCGCACCATGACGTCCGCCAACGACTCGCTGGGCTTGGCAGCGGCAGATGAAGCGGAGTTGGCACTCTCCGCCCTGGGGGCCGTGGTCTTCTACCTACGCAAATGCCTCATCGACCACGAGCTCCTGTCTATGGCCAACTTTCGCCACTACCATCCGCCCGATCTCGCGTTCGCCGGCGATGCGCACACTAACGGTGCTTGCTGAGCGCCCAGACTCTGTTTTCTATTTCGCATCGTTCTTGCAACGGACACCTAACGATGATTCGCAGTTGTTGTTGCCAGTTTTAACGGCCACCATCCAGGTTGACCCATCCTGGCCGGTTGCTCTTCAATAGTGGATGCATTTGAGCAGATATTTACGACTGAATGCCCTGAACTTCCTTTAGTCGGAGGGTCTTGAGATTGTTTTTGTTGCATTTCTGCCTATTGTCCACACAACTCTTTAAATTCCTGGTGTAAACAGACACAAAGTGTGCCACACAGCCCGTTCATTCGGGCTGGCGATCGACTGAGAGTTTGTACTTGCAACGCACGTATCCTCCGCCGCTAACGCCAGCGCCGATGGCATGTCGCAACGCAGGCCCCTGTGACGGCGAGGAGGAGAGGGAGGAGGCGGGCAGCGCGACACTCGCTACCCACCGCATGGTGCTGGATGGCGTGACACTGACCAACCTGGAGGTCCTGCAGAGCAGCACCACGGGCGGTACGGAGGGGACGCTGCTGGCGAGGCTCGACTCTTGCCTGACGCCGTTCGGGCGACGCCTCCTGCGAGCCTGGCTGGTGGCGCCGCCGTGGGACCCGCGCGCCATCAATGACCGCCTCGACGCGCTCGAGGATCTCATGGCTGTCCCCGACAAGGTGGCGCAGGTCAGGGCGAGGGAGCGCGCCGGTGCCGATGTGTTGCCATAGGTTTTTATGAAACAGTATTTGAGAATTGCTTTTGAGAGCTGCTCTTTTAGGATAGCCTGTGTTGAGCATTCCTCCTCCCTCTTTCGCGACGTTTCGCTTTCCACGTCGGAAAAGCCCGAGGTCTCCAGCCTGGGAGGCGAAATGTCACGAATGAGTGAGAGGAGGAGTGTGTGGCACAGCTGTCACAATAGCGCTTAATAATACTCAATAAGTAACAGCTGGCGTACGTCAGACACCAGTATCAGCAGCCAAAAATTGCATGCAATCTATGGAGAACATGAGCTACTCAATTCAGTTCCTTGAGAGGCGCATGGAATAAAATGTTCAGCCTCATACCGAACAACGCACGAAACATCTAACACATCAGAGCGCAATGCATGATACTTCCTAAACGTCGTGGCTAACGTTCCGCTTGCTATTCTTTCAAGCGACTCGGTGTGGTGCCTTGCTTTGTGCTGTGGTACTCAGGTGAAGGAGCTCCTGCGCAAGATGCCAGACCTGGAGCGGCTGCTGAGCAAGATCCACGGGCTTGGCTCCCCGCTGCGCGCCAGCCGTGACCACCCAGACAGCCGTGCCGTGCTCTACGAGGAGACGGCCTACAGCAAGCGCAAGATTGCCGATTTCCTCTCCACCCTTGAGGGTTTCCGTGCCACCAGCCAGGCCGCCGGTCTACTGCAGGCACGTGCTAGGCGAGAGTTTGTCGGTACCGCATCCATTGCGCTATTGTACATGGAACTCGTGACAAATAAATAATTACTCATGAACTCAATATTAAAGAGCTATCCTTGGTAGTGAGTGCAGAAGCACGATATTTAAAAATTATCAAGTTTGCCATTAACATGTCCTTAGACGAAAACAATATTTTGAAGGTTCATATTCCAAGCAGTTACTCTTTGTGAGGGAGTTGGGTCATTGTTTGAAACTTCAGTTTCCTGTGTAGTTTTCTGTTATCAATCAAATATTTTCGGGTAACGAAGACAGTGCTTTGATAATGTGTGCATTGTCCTTGAAACTGATTGGCCCACACCAGAGAGGGATTTTTAAAAACCTAGTCTCATCAATGTTTTACAAGTGTTGTCAAAAGGCAAGCAGCTCAGGACAACTCAGATAATGCAATAGTAGCTCAATTCTGTTTTACATGCATCAGCTGTGGGAATATGCATAGATAGAAACAGAATATAGCCCTATCCTCTCTCTAGCACACACAGAGAAGTCCCTCAAATAAAGAGCTGTTAGCATCCAGGTTCTAAGAGACATTTTCTGTGAAGCATGCATAATGTTGAAATGGCCAGGTGGTTTGGAAAACGGACCACTGAGTGTTCTCAAGTGTCAATTCAGTGGTATAGTGAGTGGGAAAGTCCAGCGTATCCTATGACATCCGCTTCATTGGGTCGTTATCTCACATGAAAGGGATTGGACACCTTTGATACGGTGGGGGAAAAGACCGAATACGTATATCATGTGAGTCAACATATGCTGCACCGCTGCTGTTTTCAGACCACGAGTAATAATTCACGGTTGTCATTTTCCCACGGCTCAGGAGTGCGCGGGTGACTTCCGGTCTCGGCTTCTGCGCAAGGTGGTGTCTACGGAAGACGGGGGCCTCTTCCCGGACCTGTCCTCCGAGCTGCAGCGCTGGGACACAGCGTTCGACCACCAGAAGGCGCGCAGCTCAGGCGTTATCACCCCGAAGCCAGGATTCGACCCAGAATATGACCAGGCACTGCTGGACATCTCTGCCAACAAGAAACTCCTCGATGTACGTGCGTGTTGTGTGTGTAATATCTTTTGAGAATTTGAGCGCCTCACAATCCAATCTTGTCGAACCCAGGATGGATCGTAGGCAGGCCAGTCGGAAAGATTAAAATCAGGCATTTGTTCCGCCAAGGGGGTACACGTTTTGCAAGCATAGGGAACAGGGTCCCATACGTGGGCTCCTCTGGTTAGCGAGGCTGCGATGGCTGGGTCACTTAGTAGTCCGCATTGCTCAGCCACCGAGTACCCATGCAGCTTTTGTTTAGCTACATTGAGGGGCTAAACGAGCGCAGCACAGACTAGAGAAGAGATAGGTCCAGCATGTGAAGACCTGGACCTGAGTGGACTTGCTGAAGACTGGTACCAACAGTGTCACGATCGACCTCTGTGGAGGACGATCGTGAAGGACGCTCCGGGGCATTTGGAAGCAATCGCCCTGCAACAACAACGTTGAGTGGAGGAGTGTCACAATAACGAGCGGAGTGTCTGGTGGCTACAACATGGCAAGTTGGCAGAGTAGGGACCACAGGTGGAGCAGCTGCCAGTCATCTCCGTTAAGTAATCCATGATCTGTCAGCCTCAAGGTGCACCTGGCTTGGCGCAAGCGCCGTGGTGATGTCACCACCACTTATTGGCGAAGGGCGGTTGTTGTTGTGTGTCGTATGGAGAGCGGTGGTATTGCGGTGAGCGTGCCGCACTGCAACTCTGCGCACGCCGGAAGGAAACGAGAACCGAATCGTGACGTCGAATTATCGCATTTCAACAAATCACGCGGAGGGTTCACGGTCGCATCTCTGTTGCTGCTGCTGCCTCCCTGCGTCAGGACTACTTGGAGAAGCAGCGCAAGCGTCTGAGCTGCAAGTCCATCGTATTTTGGGGCACGGGGCGCAACCGCTTCCAGATGGAGGTGCCAGACGCGGTGGCACAGAGGAACACTCCCGAGGAGTATCAGCTCAAGGTGTGATCACGCTCACTTCTCCTCGCACATCGTCAGCAGGGACTCCGATTTTCTGGACCGTCCTGGGCCTCACCTAAATCGACTCAGCCTCAAATGAGTACCTAATGCAATGTGAAAATATTACCGCCAGGGAGACAAAGGCGGCCGGGCGTGGTGTTGGTCACCCACCCCGTCGTGTGCTGTGTCGAGCTTCATAGGTGCTCACTAACGGAACTTGACCCTACAGCCCGTTAAGGCTGTATGGGAGGTTTTTGTCTTAGCGTGACTTGTGTTTTATATATATATCTTTCATCCTCTTTATTTCAAGCCACTTTAACTAAATGCAATTTCAAATTATTCTGAAAATAGAGGATTTAGTTAAATTGGTTTTAAATGAACACAATGACAGGCATCTAATATGACATGGCGTCATCAGCAGGGGCGCAAGGCCTACATTGCCGCTCTGCAATCCAACAGTTTTAAGACACCTTTTTGAGTGTATTTGCAGAAGCCTTAATAATTCTGTAATTGTTAACTTCTTTTTATTTTTATTCCTTTTAACTATAATAATTATTAATTGTCCTTAATCATTATATTATATGCTTAAAACATGGGGCCTTCTGTGCTGAGAGCGACTGAAGTCTTGCCATGCCCTGCAGCTGCCGGGCGCCTGCATAACACAACAACTACATCTTCTCCCGCTTGTCTGATTCAGTATCTCCACCTCACTCACTGTGCAGCAGAATCCCACGCTCACCGTCATCTCACTCTCATTTAATCGTCCACATCTTCTGCTTTAACCGCTTCATTCTTCACCTCATCGCTCTCCTCCCCGGAGCCGTTGCTGTACTGTCTTAACTGCGAGTTCTGGGTGCGTTTTGCAGGTCATTGAGTGTGTTTGAATTAGTTTCATTCGTTTATTTTGTTTTATTCTTTTCCTTAATTTTTATTCGTCTCAATTAGTAATTTAACGTCGCGTTCTGAGGCCTATAATTCCCATTGCGATAATTCAACACTTTGTATCGTGGTAGCAACTTGCGGCGGTCCCTTATCTGCCTTAAGCCGCTACTGTCTTGAAGTGCGTTTTACACATTCTGAGTTTGTGAAACAATTGTAATCACTTATCTCTGTTTTATTCTTCTCTAATTCTTAGTGGTCTTAATCAGTAATTTAACGTCTTGGTCCTGAGGCTTACCATTCTCAATGCGAGAGTGCATCATTCTGTCTCGTGGCAGTGGTTACCCCAGCATCACGTGTTACAATCTCATCTTGTTAAACATCCTCCCTCACTAAGTTCCTCCTTATCGTATAACGGTCACCATTTTCTTCACAAACCTTCTCATCACCACTCAACAATTATGTGATTTTCAGTTTAACTGCTTTGCCCTTGTTGTTGTTGCCATTTCACTCTGTCCATAGTTCTGATTTGTAACAAAAACAAAAAAAAACGTTATTGTTGTTGATGTGCCATTAATATGTCGTTGTTGTTGACACGATGTTCTCTCCACGGCTCTGTGCAGTGCCTTGTGACCCTCGGGTGAAAGGCGCTCTCGAAGTGCAATTATTATTACTATTATATAATACATCACAGTCATACAGTTCTCACTCACAAGCACTGAGTCACATTATGCCTGGAGATGCCTCCAATGTGGGAAGCGAAACGCCGTGAAGGAGAAAGGAAGAGCGATCGACACCACTATTCTGAAATCGCAGCTTTTTGAAGCAATTATCATGTGTCCAATTCTTACAGAAATGAAAAGTGACTGACAAGGGCCCACAGTCATCTCTTGCTCACCCTCTTCCTCCTGCCCCCACACTTTTTCCGCGCCACCCCTACACCAATCCTCCACCCCCCCCCCTCCACAGTCGACTAAGAAGGGCTTCCGGCGATTCCACACACCCGAGATCGAGCGGCTCATGTCGCTGTTGTCGGATGCTGAAGAGCGGCGCGACGTAGCCATGCGCGACTGCATGCGCCGCCTCTTCTTCAACTTCGACTCCAGCTACAAGCAGTGGAGTGCTGCCGTGCAGTGCATGGCTGTGCTGGGTAATCACCCTCTTTGTGAAAACTCCACGTTTTTTTTTTCACTATATGCAGCAATTTTCATCTGTTTTTGCCAAGGTCACCCAGTGAAAAATCTAGCGAATACTGCGCCGGGCAAAATTGATGCAGATTGACACGATTCTGGCGTGCATGACGTTTGCTGCATCGGTTTACTGTGAGTAAAAGGTGGGAAATGAGCAGCGCTGTAATAGTGCATTACAAGAAGGAAATCCAGAGAGAGACCCTCTTCGAGAATGTTTTGGCCTACTGTTCCACGCTGGCTTATCATCTTGGAAGAAGCCAGCGTACACACACTTTACTCCACACTCAGTCCACAAATTTTATATCTCTGGTGTAACCATTTATATTGCATGGAAGACACTGGGTCTTAGGTGTGTGTGTGTGTGGGGGGGGAAGGGGCATTATAAGGAATCTAAAAGACTTGTTTCATTGTTTTAACTTTCGTGCTGGAAGATGGAATTGAATGTTTCCCTTTGTTTTGAAAAGTCCTGTGTACGGAGCATTACATTACAGCAACATCTCCCACATGTAGTATGTGGTAAATAATTTCCTTTTTGACGTATTGAATGACTAATACCCATCTACTGATGTTATTGTTGACATGCCGTTCTCTCCACAGCTCTGTGCAGCGCTTTGTCACCCTGGGGTTAAACGCACTCCAGAAGTGCAATTATAACTATTAAGAGGTCAATTGAACGAGCAAAATCTATTGACTTTTCAGTATTTTTTTTTCATCTTAACTCAGCCTGATTGTTGAGATTGGACCATCCAGGAGGTTTTTCGCAGGCAGATACAACTTTATTGAACCCGTTTCCATTAGTCTGCAGGCCTTTTAGTGTGACATGTCTTTCTGTGTCTGCCTTGAAGTCTTGCTCAGTTCAGTGTCATAAAAATAAGCATAAGCTATGAAGAGAGAGTGATGCATGTGCAAATGCTGCATGATTTATTAATATTTGAATGCACTTTGATGGTCTTCCATATGTAGGGTTATTGTACCGTGCATTTTCAGTGTTTCTTTTTAACGAATGTTGCAATATAGGATGAATTATTATTGCAGCCTCCGGAAATAGAGAAAAGATGAATCGCATTCAACCTTGGCTTCTTGCCAGTTTGACAGTCTACCAAGTCGTTTTTTGTATTATCATTGATTATAAACTGGAGATAAATGGCATTGACAGTGGTGTTTTTTCTAACAACTTATACCAACTCTGCGAAACAACTTGCTGAACTCTTGAAAAAGCTGGAAGCAGCCTCTGAACTTGTGTGGTTATCAAGCATTAGCACATTTCTCTGTAGTGATAATCGAATAAGGATTTGATAACTCTTCGGCAGGTAACCACACATACGTTCACGCACTTTCACAACGGGTCACTCCTTTCGCTGCAGTAGACTCTTGCAGGAGATTCTTGTGACAAACACGACGTTGTTGCCAAAGATATTCACCTCTCATACCTGGTTCACAATCGTACTTCTAGAGTGCTTTTCGCCCGAGGGTCACAAAGCACAGCACAGAGCTGTGGAGAGAACAACATGTTAACAACAACAACATGAGAGTCGATCGAATAAAAGTAACATAATGGCTATAAAGTAATGAAGGACATAAAATTACATAAAATAATTGTTAACGAAATAAAGCGTGGACATGAGAATCACTCGCATATCACACGAGCGACGATGGCTGACCAAACAATTTTAATTCACGATCAACAGTAGTCCAGTGGCAACACTAACGTGTTTTTAAAAACATCATTGGAGTGGCGTGATGAGAGAGTGCTTGACCTACTTTAAATGTGTACTCCTTAACGATTTCAACGTAAATCGGAGAGTTCAGTACACATCCTAGATATCTATGATGTTAAGGTTATGAAATATTTTTCCATATTCCGTATGTCGGCACGTCTGACGAATCAGCCAGAGGAATAGTAAAGGGCGACTGGGACACTGAAAGGCATCATTAGTATTATTGCAAGTTGTTCCATATTGGCTATTTGCGAGCCATAGCCTCCCTAGAGTCCACCTCCCCGTGGTTACCAATCAATAGAGGCAAGGATAATTGAGCACGCGTACAGATTGACTGGGGAGGTGTTGCTTGTCATATTCTTGTAATGCAAGCAGTATGAGAAGCTCACGTGTTAATATATCTTTTAATTTGTGCAGTTTCATTAATGTCGTTACTTGAAAAGGGGGCATGCCTATATGTGTGCAATTGTGACCACCACTGGAGGATTTTAGCCCTCTGGCTCACATACATCCTTGGATGGTCATTCGTCAAGTATATGTATTGGTTAATCTATACGTTAATTGCATTATATTATTGGAAGTGGATTGGTTGACCCGAAATAATTAGTGCAGCCAAGATGCTTGTGGTGATGTAGAAATATCATTACATGCTATTTAGAAGCAATAAACTTCATTTACATTGACCATAGTTTCCCTCCCCAATGTTGTAAATACGTACAATACACAACGGAACGGACGGATAACAAAGTACGGTCCCCGCACCTCCCTCTTGTTGTTTATCACCGCAGACGTGCTGCTTAGCCTAGCTCACTACAGCGAGCAGGGCGGAGAGGGTGGCAGCCCCATGTGCCGCCCGGGCGTGGTGCCGCCGCCTCCTCCTCCGTCGGAGGGCGGCTCGCTCGAAGGGCCCTTCCTGGAGCTGCGTGGCGCCCGCCACCCCTGCATCTCCACCACCTTCCAGGGTGACAGCTTCATCCCCAACGACGTCGTGGTGGGCCTCTCGGAGGAAGATGGCGGCGCCGGCGGCGGTTGGGGCGCTCGTTGCGTGCTCGTCACGGGACCCAACATGGGCGGAAAGTCGACGCTCATGCGCCAGGTCGGGGAGAGCTGGCGGATCACCCTAAATGTTGTTCATATTGATTTGCTTTGTACACGTTATCCTGTTAAGTCGGCTTACCTGCTGTTTTACAAAGGGGATCCGTGACGCGTGAGCACAGGAACAACATAAACAAAAACGCAGCAGCGACACTGCCAACAACGGGTGCGGCACGCTTTGTTAAGCGTTTGTGGTTCTCTGTAGTTACATAGAATACTCATATACTGTGATCCGTTATGACAAAAATTAACAGTAGGCATGTAACGATGCATCTGTTTTAATCTAGAGCCCCAAAAAACAGCTCTTAACAATTCTAACCATTTCGTG
>JAZEWT010000007.1:6121088-6131597 GCA_036362905.1 Mordacia mordax | reverse complement strand
AGAAAGGTGCCCGAGGCAGGAATCTAAATTCCTCAGGCAGGGCTTTCTTTCTGTGAGGCACGAATGTTACCACTACAACGGTCACCTTACGTTTTTTTCTGCGGTTCATTGTCGAGTGCGCGCCACTGCCTGAGATTTATCTGTATTAGTACTAAGGTGCTAAGTGGGGGCGGCGGGGAATATGGGGGCGCAGGCGTGCATGGTGGAGAATGAGAATGACGAGGACCCCAGTCAGGAGACCATCACCTTCCTCTACAAGTTCGTACCCGGCGCGTGCCCCAAGAGCTATGGCTTCAACGCGGCCCGCCTGGCCGGGCTCCCTGACTCGGTGGTGCGTTCGGGACACCGTAAGGCGTGCGAGTTCGAGAGCACCACCAACGCCCTGCGTGCTTTCAGGTACCGCTGTTCACTTGTTGCGTTGTCACTCGTCCAATTGATCACTCACCGCGCCATACGCTCCATCACCCGTCACACGACTTGACAAGATACCGCATCACTCGCTCACAATGCCACCCGCCACGCCACTCGCCGTCGTGCCTCTCGCTCGCTGTACCACACGCGAGCAACCCCACTGCCACACCACTCCACAGGACATATGCACCATGCCACCCACCACTACACTCACTGCACCACTCCACAAGACACTCCTGCCGCCGCGGACTCACAACGCTATTCTCTCATCTGCCACTCGCTGACAACGCCATTCACAGCCGTGCCACTCACCGCCGCGTCACCCACTCGTCGTGAACTGTGCACTATGCTGTGCGTCCCTGTATGCTGTGGTGGCTGAGTTCTTGGCTGTGTTGATACAGAGCAATCTTTGTTTTTTGAGGAAGAGCTCCGTGCAAACTGTTTATTGGCAGTAAATATGATAGTTCTTGTATAACTTATTGACATCTGTTTGTGTTCAAATGATTTGTAGAACCGAGTTGTTTTGTACAGCTTAAACTGGTGTTATCAAAGATTCCACGATAACTTAATTCCTAGGTTGTAGATCACTGTGTTATTTTTACAGATAAAACGGTCTAAAATTGCCAGTGAAAGTTGTTATCCTAGAAAGAGAATAACCACCTGTCATAGAAACAGAATTTTCACCCCGGGTCGTGAATGCCGATAGATTGTGTTTCCTCATCTATTAAACTTTGAAGGCAGGGTGATATTATTACATATTTGATTTCATATTTATAACGGGGGCGGCGTGGTGGCCCAGTGGTTAGCGCTGTCGCCTCACAGCAAGAAGGTCCCGCGTTCGAATCTCTCGGCTCGGGTGCCTTTCTGTGTGGAGTTTGCATGCTCTCCCCGTGTCCGCGTGGGTTTTCGCTGGGTACTCCGGTTTCCTCCCACAGTCCAAAAGCATGCTCCTGGATAGGTTGATTGGCTCGCAGACTAAAATTGTCCCGCAATGCCCGGCGATGGACTGGCGTCCCGTCGTCGGGTGTATTCCTGCCTTACGCCCTGTGTTTCCGGGATAGGCTCCGGCTCACCGTGACCCTATATAGGATTAAGCGGTTTCAGATAATGAGATGAGATGAGATATCCTGTTATGCCAACACAATACCATTGCATAACACATTCTGATGATGATAATTTGACAATCTTGGCCCTTTTGTCCAATAAGATTTACAGAATTCCTTCACCTGACTAATCTAATCTTATTAACCAAACTTTCAATACCTCTGTAATTTTTGCCACACCCCCAACCCCCCCTAACCCCCCCCCTTCCATTGGATCCTGACACGGGTTAGCACGTCATTTGTGACATCACAACCTCCCCATGTCAGGAGATTGAAACGGTTACTCTTCTGAAGTGAACTCGTCTCAAGTTTGTGCGGGTTGCCTGATGATGCTGATTGCAATTATCAGCGAAATGTCGTATTTCATTTGTAAATGCTGTGAGTTTGCTTTCCAACACATCGGTTTGCTGAAATAATGAAGAATTGGCACTTTTTTTATTTACATTGACAAACTTTACAACTTGGCCGTTGTCAGGTGGTGGAGGGTTTTACAAACATTTTTTACGTGACCTAACCCAAAAAATGGAATTCATCAATTAATTAATCTACTCTGATGTTGTTGACATGCCCTTCTCTCCACAGCTCTGTGCAGCGTTATTTTTTCTCTGCTTTGCATATTGTTGGGAAGAACAGCTGTTTTGTTGTTTTGGGTGGATGTGATTCACATTCTACACGTGTCACTGAGCCAATGTTGTACTCTGATGCCATGAAAACATCAGATAACATGTACACGGTTGTTTTTTTTGTCCACACAGCAGTGTAAAGGCTTGGGGAGTAGTGGGGCTTTCTTTTAGCTCATATGGCTCTGGGAATGACCCTGTGCACTGCGGGTGTCTTGCAGGATGCTGTGTTCCCTGTCGGAGGGAAGCTTTGACCTTGAGAAGTTGAAGGAAATTCAGAGGATGATCACTGAGCTGTGAGGATTGATAAATGTTGGCGAGCCTTTGCTTTGGAACTTTGCATGTGTGCCCATCGTCCCATCCGTTCAAAGAAGCAAGCATTGAGGCAAAATAGAATTTGGTGATTGCTTGTCAAGGAACAGTTATGTTTTTGATAATGTCAATGCTTAATTTTATAGAATGCAAACTTCATGTGCTGACGATCTGATTGTTCAAAAGAATTCGTGAACCTTGTTGACTAAAACTATATACAAGAATGCGTGGAAAATGTGCTTTTAATTGAATCCGTAAATGATGAGAAATTCATTGTAACATACATTCTGTAAACGATGGATTTTTTGACATTTTCAGATTTGAATTGTTGCACATTACAGCAGCGAATTTGGACGCTACTGTTGTCCAATGAGGGTGAAAACAGTTGTCCGTGTCACGGCCGCCTGCTATCGAAATTTCTCAGCCCATTTTGTCTGGTGATTTTAGCGCCAATATTGCCAAATGCAGCTCTTTTGGGGCATGTGGTCTAGATCAAAGTTTTGTACTTGAAAAGCGTAATTTCTGTATATTTGAAAATCTTCCCTTCAGTGTAAGCCATTAGCGCTGGTTATTGCGAATGAAGAGTAGAAGAATGGGCTAAACGTCAGGAGAATATATCTGCCTGCAGGCCAAAACAAAGTTCAGACTTTAAGCAAGGCTGTCAATAGAGGAAAGTGAAGAATAAAATATGATATTTTGTAGGCATTGCATCGTATCATTTTTCTTCCAGTTATTTGATCAAGCATAATAAGTTAGTTACAAATCAGTTATTTGTGTCTCAGTTGCTCTGTGTCTCATATTTCCAGTCTCATTTTTACTGTTCTGGTGTTATGTCCATTAGTCGATTGGTAATTACATTATAATTGACATAATCAATTGATTGTTTTTTTTTATACTGCATTCAAGTCAGTAATCGGTGAATTGCTATACAGGCTTGTAGATATGTACCCATACCTGTATTCTGTTTAACATGGTGTTGAAACGTCATCGTCAGCCATGAACAATCCACTGCTGGATGAAGACCTATAACTTTTGCCATCTCATGGTCATTTGATGTAAACTCCATCGACCACCTATACATATGCTGATTTCACATCGCAACCTCCCTTTTAACTGCTTTGCCGACCACTCCATTGTTAGCCTTGACCATTAGGCATCATCTCTGCCAGTAACGTGTTTTGACGAAGCCTACATTTATTAAGTCCGTGTGGTATGTTCTCCAGTCCGTGCGTTCGTGTTTCTGTCTCCATGTAATTGCAGTTGTGCATCTTGCAATCTTTAAACATAAGCGACTCTTCCATTATCTTTGTTAATGGCCCATGTTGTGAGAGAACGATTTACTTTAATTTCAGGCCTAGGAGCGTCGAGCGACCGTATTTTGCAATTGACAGGCGTGATGTCAGTAGCGCGTTCCTGCGATTGTAAGACGAATTTCTTTTTCATTACTCTTCAGCATCGTGTAAGGACTGTCTTATAATTAAAATCTCTCTGCATTGTTTTTTCTAGTTATGCAGACTGAGGTGGCCAACACAGCAGAGATGTATTACTGTTTGTTGTGACTTCACAATTTTATTGCAACGTTGTAACATTTCCCAGCAACAACAAGCCCACCTTCAAACCGGTTTGGCTGTTTACCGTATAGGTCCTTAAAACATAGTGGGAAAAAAAAAAGGCGAAGCAATGATGCAATTTTGCCGATGCTGGTGAGTAAACGTACTCATGCTTGTGCAGCATTTGTGCTTGTGGCTCGAGGTAGATCGTTGTTAACTTAACGAGCCAAGACAGAGTACGCGTGCTGCTTTCATTTCTCTCAGGTATTTGAGTGGGAGCTATCGTGATCCGACCGCTTACACGAATTGATTTGTAAATTGTATGCAATGCACGTGACGTAATCCCCCTGGCATTGCACCTTGGTGATACTGTTTTCACCTGGACCTTGATGGAGGCATTTAGTTTCTGAACATTACCATACCCAAGAAAAGTATTGAAACTTGGTTATGAAATATGAATGCATTTGGCTGTCCTTTGTTATTTTGTTTTCATGTTTTGTTGAGTGCCAGCACGACTGTTTTTACTGTGTTTGCTAAAACAAAATGCTGCTTGATAACGTAAGGCAAGCCAAAAGAGTAAAAAAAAATTATATACAAAGTTTGTTATATTTATGTTAAGTTCAGTATCAATATCCACTTAATGTTGTAGAGTCGCAGGGGACCAGAGCCTATCCCGGCACACAGGGCGTAAGGCGGGGATATACCCAGAATGTAATGCCAGTACATCGCAGGGCACACTTTTTTTTGGCAATTTACTCAGCAGGCCAATTAACTCAAGTACCATCGTGTCTTTGGACGGTGGGAGGAAAACAGAGTACCCGGCGAAACTCCACAGTCACCGGAGTCGGGAATTGAACCTGATGCCTTTTTGCTGTGAAGTGACAGCACTACTCACCGCACCACTGCACCACCCTATTTTTACGTTCATCCATAGTTTTCCATGTGAAAGCTTAACGAGTTTGTTTCAAGTGGATAGTTCCAATATGAATGGCTACCCTTGCCAAAGAACCACTTTGTAGTGATGTAGGTTTTCACGACTCCATGCGTGATGATTGCTTCGACAAGCTGCTCTCTTGGGATAGCCGCGTTGATCGCTTCCTCCACCTCGGGACGTTTCGTCTCACACCTTAGAGGCATCCTCAGGCGCAGTTTGCGTGTGTCGTGTGTGTGACTCCTCTTTATATGTAGGTACTACGTATGCGTTGTCACCTCCATAGAGTTGCTGCATTCCAGGATCAATGGACGACGCTCAGGGTCCACTTGAAAGGGCTCCATTGACCTGCTCACACCCCGGAATTACATTAACCCGATTCCGTTCCACCTGTGATTCATCTCCTAGTTTGCATTTCATGCAAGAAGTTCCCAAACACTTAGTGATTCCCCTCTGATGTCTGCATTTCAGAGCTCTATAAGCATTACTCACTTCAATGACTGGCCTCCAGGTTTGGCCGAGCTTTAGCCTCATTTCTTGATTGCGGTTCATATAGTCTTTTCTGTCTTATGAATCTAGTTGCTTCGCGAATTAATCTTGGACCTTTATGGTGGATGGCTGCTAGTACTCGCATCTTGTTAAAATCGATTGTTGTTTGTCTACGCTGTGCTTGCCATTGCCCTTTCAAGTAGACCCCGACAGTCGTCCATTGATCCTGGAATGCAGTAACTCTGTTGAGGTGACAACACATACATAGTACCTACATATACATAGGAGTCACAACACACGCACACTCCGCATGACGATGCCTGTAACGTGAGGCGAAACGTCGCGAGGTGGAGAGAGGAAGTGATCGACGCGGTGGTCCCGAGAGAGCAGCTTTTCGCAGCAATCGTCAAAGAACCACATTGTTTTGCAAAGGAAAACGTGGCCCAGCAATAGACTTGATTTTGGCACAGACGGGGGCACGTTTTAAAATCCAGTGTAAAGTACATCTTTTTTGCATGGCAGGAAATCACTTGCAATGATAACTATGGTTGATGTAGTGTCAATACTGGCAACATTTAATGCAAAGTGCAAGACATCAGTGTAAGTGGATGGAAATATTTTTTTTGTAGATCATACCAAGGCTTGTTATGTTATTGCTTTTGTGCACAAGCATTCCTGATGTAAGTATGCTTCTAAACGTGTATACCAATTTAATCTTGCAATTCTTTACCATTTTAGATACGTTTTCCACGGATCGTAAACGTATCGTAAACGTCCAGTTAGCCGTGTGGATGGTTAAGTCGTTGCCACTTTGGCCCATCAAATATTTCATTTTGGCGTTTATATATTGCATATTCATTGCGTTCGTGTGGACACTGTTTGAAATAAAGTTACGAAGAGACATTTTTAACATTTGGTGACATTTTTTTTAGAAAAAGTTGACCAACATAGTAAACAATGTGGCCCTTTATAATGAATACTGCATAACAGACCCAAACATCGTGCTTGCTGGCTTTGACATGACGTTAAGATACTTGAAGACAACTAGATATTAATACAACTTGAACGTGCGCAAATTCCACAGCTCGTCATGGACGAGACATGGCTATGGAGGCGCAAGTAACCATTTATCCCGCCGATGCCAACATTTACCAGACTGTCTTGTATATTTTCATGTCCTTGTCCCATTAATGAGTTTGTTTTTATTTGTGGGAGGATACAGAATAATCCGGGGAAAGACACGCAGAATAGGTGAACACAAACTTACACAGGAAGGCACCTTAGTTGGGACTTTCTGTGAGGCGCAGTTACCACCGCGGAATCCTGCCGCATGAGCATCGAAAGGCCAATGTGCGCATTTTCTTTTTGAATGGAAAATCCAATTGTGGCCATGAAACCCAAACTATTGACCGAATAATGAACCACTGCAGTTTGGGCTCCAACAAACAGAGGGAAACTCCACTCTTCCCTGGCACAAACTCGTGGTTAGCAGAGCTTGATGAATTCAGCACGTTTAGGTGCTGAATGTGCAAGAATAACTGTGTTCAAAATTAAGATGTGTTCGGGTGGCAGGGTGGGGCAGTGGTGACATCTGCGCGTCACAGAAAGAATGACCTTGCCCGAGCGGGTTCGATCCCTGCCTTGAGCACCTGTTTGTGTGGAGTTTGTGTATTCTGCCCCTGTTCTGCGTGGGTTTTCTCCGGGCTCTCCGGTTTCCTTCCATGACATCCTAATATATAGGAAGCAGTGTGTGGCAATGTGGTGACGGCCAACCGCCTGGCTGCCTCCTCCGCCTCTCTGTGCTCTCGCGCCTCTGAGTCATTCTCTGCAGAATGAATATCTTCGACAGTGAATGAATGTGTGCGTTATAAATGTAAAATTATTATTATTCGAACACTGCTGGATAACTAAATATACCTAAACAGACTTCAGTGGACTGCATCTGTAAATTGAAAACCAAGGTTGGAACAAGGAATAGTGAGGCGTTAATATTGATTATTCAGCTGTCGAAATGTACTGAATCGTGCAATAACCTGTTCCAATTTCAAGTTTGTTGCATGCAATCGGTTTGTCACCCCAGCAGCCACTCGATCTGATGTATTTTATGGCAATGTTACAACGAAACATTTAATTGTGCACTTTCAATACCACAATTTCTAAAACATTTCAAACTCGACTTAGAACTGATGCTTCACCTGTTTCTTCCGCTAATCAATTTTGTGAAGCATATGTTTCCGGGATAGGCTCCGGCTTCACCGTGACCCTATATAGGATTAAGCGGTTTCAGATAATGAGATGAGATGAGATTCATTATCAAACACATTTTGCCTGACATCGGTGAGAATACATTCAATTTGACGTTGGCAGTCAGCTACACCTGGGGTTTGACCTATCCAGGAACAGTTGTAAATCACCGAAATCGCTCGAGCAGGGCATTGCAGATGCAGCCACCTTCATCGATGGAAGACCACTAACAGTCCGCATATGACTGCTGCAGTCATCAGAACCGGTCCATTAATCAGATGCTCTTACTGCCCACCCCGTCGACTCAGACCATGGATCGCACGATCCAGCACCGCCCGCATAGCTGATTCGCAAGTAATATTTCTGACATTCACCAAGCCTCCAGATAGGCTACGAAGTGGTTTCCTAACCTCGATAAATGCATAATGTTTCAGTGTCAAAGTTGGCATTGAAAGACGTCATAGTTTCGCGTTCTAGGGCATGTTTTATACCACGAGGTATAAAAATGTTCACCATACGCTCATTGCCCCAATAATGTCTCGACACACGTTACGCAACTTGCGTTTCGTAACTCACGAGCTTAAAGCGTGGTGTACTGAGCAATCTTACATTTTCCCCAGGGGCTCAATGTCACACCACAAGGAAACCTGGCACTTAACTGAATATATTTAAAGCAGGGGCTCTCAACCTTTTGTACGTCAAGGCCCACGTGGGTCTGGTGTGCACGGATCACGAGGTGGCGTTCGCGGCTCACTAATTGGTTGCACGTCACCAGTGGAGTATGGTGGATTTAATGTTTTTAGACATATAACGATATAATTAGTAATTTTCCCAAACGGTTATCGCTATAGTGTTATTGACGTATTAGACAACCCATTTGGATTTCTCTTAAAAATCAGTGCAACCCTCGTTAGCGGCCCTTGGGATCGGATATCAAAGAACTACCTTTGAGACCCTTTCAAGTGACTTATCGTCCACAGCAGAGTGGGAATTTATTCCCACTGACCTGCCACTGAGAGTAATGTTCGTGGCATGATGGTCAAATCAATCGATATTTCTCAGCTGGAATCGGGTCAAATTAGGAGCAGAACCAACTCAATGTAATAATTTTATGTGTAATCATTGATGACTGTCGAGAGCATCACCTCCAGCTCTGCCATAAAGCCACATGCACGTATCATTGCAGTTTTACGCATCCTCACGTTAATGTGATAACGAGACACTTAAGAGTATGACCTCGTTTGCACCCTAGCAAGGGGATCGTATCACTTGAGTGACGATACGACGAAATAACGTGTAAATATAATAGATAACACTGCTTCCTTTCACAATAGGTCCTCAGAGCTGTGTTATGTGGTTCTCCAATGGATTTTTGAGTCCTAGCAAGTATTGTTCAGCCCTGACGTTTATTCAGTTCCTGGAGAAGTTCTCAACGCATGGAGTAAGATACGACATAGCTGGCTTTGTCTTGTTCAGCTGCAGTCATTTGACGATTATGCATGTACAGCATGAAAATCTGGAGCAGCAAAGAACATTTCCATTGGGGCACTTCAGACATCCTGGTTTGCGAGTTGTGAATAGCTTGACGGTAAAGCAGTGAAAGGTGCAATTATCCCAAGTGGAGCGTCATAAGTGAAATGCGTAATTGGACAATTATCTTACATTTTCTGAGCCTTTTTCATGGCAATGTGATTGTAACCGTGTATTTGGCATTTTGACCCTGAAGATTTTTCATATTTACGTGTAAAAAAATAAGGTAACGACAGGATGTGCAATTATATCAATTGACGAATGATTTTAATGTTTACATATTTAGAGCGCTTTTCAACGGAAGGTCACAATTTACTGCACAGAGCTGTGGAGAGTATGGCATGTCAACAACATTCGAGTAGATCAATTAAGTAAAATAATGACTACACATCAATGGACATAAAATAACAAATACAATTGTGAAAAAAAAACGAAGGAAGAAGCGTTCCTGAGCAGGCAGAGGCGAACTGCGCGCCATTGCCCAAGAACACAGCAGTGAGCAGCATCAAATCCAAGCCAGAGGACTTGAAGGTCTTACGGAAAAAGTGAGTCTTGAGACGGGATTTGAAGATGCCCAGGGACTCGGCTGACCGAATTTCCAATGGAAGTGCGTTCCAGAGTCAGGCTGCAGCGCGCGAGAAGGCTCTATCACCCATCGAATGAAGGTGCGACCTGGGCACATGCAGCAAGCCTGTATTAGAGGATCGAAGATGTCGTGTTGAGGATGGTGCCTGAAGTCAAGAATGTATGTCGGAGCAGCGTCATTGAGAGTCTTGTAGGTGAAAAGAAGGGTTCTTGAATTCGATCCTGTATTTAACTGGTAGCCCGTGGACAGACGCCAGCACTGGGGATATGTGATTGTGGATGGGTGTGCGAGTGAGGACTCAAGCAGCCACATAATACTTATGCGCATGAATGCCACAAAATAGTAGCTTGCGCTTTCTAGTTCCCGGCACAACAGTAATATTAGCCCATCACAGTGAGCTGTGAAACTATGCCATTGAGATATTTATTGAAAACTAGGTTTTCAGGAATGAAAATTGAAAGTAGAAACGCTGCAGGCATTGATAAAGGGAATCATTTCTTATGTCAGATATGCTTCTTCAAATCGTGCCCAGAATTACATAAACTAGCATGTTATACAAATGTTATATTCGAAATAAGAACAGACAAAACCGAATAAGAAACAGACAAAATGCACAATTTCGAATGGAATGGAATGGCGATGGTAAATAGGGACAAGGGTGGCGCGGTGGCCCAGTGGTTAGCGCTGACGCCTCACAGCAAGAAGGTCCCGGGTTCGAATCTCGGCTCGGGTG
>JAZEWT010000007.1:6056629-6079264 GCA_036362905.1 Mordacia mordax | reverse complement strand
TCTCACTTGATGTACTGCTGTAACGCGGGGAAATCGTTTGTCAATTACCTGGCAGTGTGTGAACTTAAGATGGATTTAAATAAACTGTTAAACGGAAGACGGGCTTGTACCATGTGTGGTGTTTCAGGATAGACAATCAGAGTTTAACTTAAGCCGGGTATGTCGACGCACAGCCACGGTACCTGCGGCTACAACTGAAACTACTACTCCCATACCACTAACGCCAGTGAGACCATGGGCATTCTCAGTGGGAAATGAATTAACCCCTGAGAAAATATCGTTGGGAAACGTATTGTACGGCACTTAGGAAGATCTTTACTCTGCAGTGAACAAGGAAGTGCTGCGGTTAAGTTAAACAGCCTTGCAACATCACTCAACGAGAAACACTCTCACATCGAATGGGGGAAACGGGGAAAAGGGGAGGAGTGGATGCATGGGAGGGAGTCTTGGGCACCGCTATATAAGAAATTCCTGCAACAAATCAGATGGACGCGCATACTGCATGTAACCTAGCCACTGCACGGCGGGTTCGGATTATGGCAGCTCCATATTAAATAACCCATGGCTTGTAACTTACCACCCAACCAACCGTACGACCACTCGGCACCCCCAGTCGAGCTCCGCGGAGAACTTACGGTAGTCAGGCGTACTGAGACCGCGTGCGCGAACGCCTAGTGCGTTAGTCGTGCATTCGAATACTACGTGGATTCTCTACGGGGACACATTTCGAGTCATCTTTGCGAATCGACTCTAAATAATAACGTATATTTAGAGCGGAGTTTATTTTGCGTATCGGCGTGCGCTTAAAATGACGCGCATATGCATGCGTGTTATGTACGGCTTACACACTATGGAATGAGATCATAGGCAGGCTATGCTGTATAACAGAGCGCAAAGCTCCCAGTTAAGCACATACTCAATTATAGCGCGACGCGCAGAAGTAACTCAACGGGGTATAAGTTGCAATACAATTTTGACTTGATTATCTATTCCATATCAAACCCGCCCGTCTTGTGGCGCTCACCACGGCGAGTCCTGGCGGGACCGTGAAGGTTTAAAGGACGGTGCAGTGACAATCCGGTGCGTGCACAGAGAGACAGCACTGACGATGAGGCGGTGCGGAGCAAAGATGCGCGGTGGGCGATGCGCGCTGCTGGTGCTGCTGCTCATGGCGCTGAGTGTGGTGGCCCCTCGCTCCTGGTTCTGTCCGGCCAACTGCCGATGCTTTGAGAAGAGGGTGGAGTGCGTTGGGATAACGAACCTTCATATACCTTCACCTCTGCCCAGGGACAGTACCTTCCTGTGAGTATAATATCTCTACCTCTGTTCAACCGCTCCGTCCGTTCCTCCAGTCCATCTGTTCTGCATCATTGATCTCGTACGTTTACCTCTCCATCTGTTGGTGAGATCGCCCCTTGCATCCCTATGTCTGTCCATCCGTGAGCTTGTTCCTCCTGTTCATTCCTTGACCCTCTCTGTCTCTGCATGAATCTAACGCAACGTGCAAACGTATTCCTCCCCCCCGCCCCCCCCCCCGGGTTTAATGTCGGCGTTTAGTTATCCGAAAAGCTGCTCTCTGGGGACAGCCGCGTCGATCGCTCCCTCTTCCTCCATCGCGACGTTTCGCCTCCCACGTTAGAGGCGTCCTCAGGTTGAGGGAGCGATCGACGCGGCTGTTCCGAGACCGCAGCTTTGCGAAGCAATCATCACGCATCGAGCCGTGAAAACCTACACCATTACGTTTAATTGTCCGTTTAAAGTTTGGTTGAAAGTCGTGTATGTCTACAAATGTGCTGGATTAGACGGCTCTATATTCTGGATTACTTTGCTGTAATAAAAAAAAACTAAACCATAATGCGATGGAATTGCAGAAAAATGTGTCTGTGATGCGAGCACTTTATCACCTCGGTTGAACATGCAAACTTTTGATGGGTTTAAAATAATACTAGGCACACTGTCAACTCAATGGCTAACATTCATTATTCAAACACAGAGCTATACAATATATATGATAACTGAAAATAATGTCGAAATTCACCTTTAGGAGGTAACTAAAATAAAGCAGATTACTTCACTTAATTCAGTAATGGAGTGCGTAAAATGTTGTTAAAATATTCTGTATTGATAGCTAACGTTAGTATTGTATTACGCTTGCTTATGTATGATCGTAATGATGTCTTCATAAGAGTATTATCACTGGAAATAATAACAATAGTTGGGGCACGGAAGTATAGTGAGTAGCGATGCCGCCTCACAACATCAAGATCCGGGTTTGATTCTTGGCTCAGGTGCCTTTCTGTGTGGAGTTTGCATGTTCTGACCGTGTCCATGTGGGTTTACGCCGGGTACTCCGTTTTCCTCCCACTGTCTAAAGACATGCTGCTTATGTTAATTATCCTGACGAAATTGTCCCCGGTGCCCTGAGATGTGATAACATGTTCACCCGTCCTCTTTGAACAACTGTTAAGAAGAGCTACATAGATCTGGATATGACGTTAAAGTACATCCCACAGTAAGGCAGTCACAACTGTCAGAGTATTAGTGAGATCAGGTACTCTTCGGTTGCTGTGGTCTCTGGGTTACCGTTCAGCAGGGTATAGCACACATTAGCCGCTCTGTTCAGAGTTACGGTTGAAGCCATTGGGGGCGCAAGATGGTTGATCATCTCATCTGGTTAATGCCCGGTGCTACTGGGACAACAGCAGATGAGCCCTGTGTGAAGGGGTCCTCACCTCGCCAAGTAAGAATAGACACGTACGACAGGTGACCCCGGTTCGTCAGCTTGCGACTTCTCGCACCCAGACGAAAGAATTTAGAATAGCAACTTGATACATCAGAATTATAAATCAAATCGGAAATTTGGATATTTTAATGAAGAGACGTTAAAGTACAATCGCATAGAAATATCAGACATCGCAGGTAAACGAAGGTACACTGCTGGTGGGTGTATAAAAGCAACAAATTGTGACCTATTCATGAAGCAAGAACAAGTTTTGCAGAGATGTACAGAATATATTGAAGATGTATTTCACAACAGCCGAGAAGGAAAATGACTTGTTAAAAAAAACGGATGGGTTGAAAATCCTTAAGTCAGAGGTAAGAACAGTTATTAATACACTAAAATATAACAATGTTACAGGAGCAAATACAATGTTTGAAAGACTTTGGCTTAGAAACAATTACAGATATTTTCAATGAAATTTATGACAATGGAAAGATACTTGAGCATCTCCGTAAATCGATCTCTATTGAACTCACCAAACAACGTAGAGAGTGTGACCTTTATAGAATAATCATAATAATAATAGAGGTTTTCACCCATGGGTCACAAAGCGCCGCACAGGGCTATGGAGAGAATGGCATGTCAAGAACATAAAATATATATTATAATAAAAGTATTGTTAAAACAAATAAAGGAAGGAAGAAAGTGTTCCTGAGTAGGCACAGGTCAAGAGCGTGCCATCAGAATCATTAGTCTCATAAAGTCATGTAATGTTCCTACTAATAATGTTAATGCTTAGAGCAAGAAGCAGAATAATGCTAGAGATTGCAAAAATTAAATGTGGCTTTGTTGACATGTACAAAAAATTCCGTTTTTGTCGGTATTTTTGTATTGGCTTTCAGAAAGGGTAATTGAAATGAAAGACCTCTACTTGGGGTTCATAGACTATAACAAAGCATTCGACAGTATGAAACATGAGGAGCTAATTAAAATGCTCCAAGAACTGGACATTGATGGTAAAGATTTGAGAATTCTAAGGAACATATACTGGGATCAAACCGCAGCGGTTAAGATCGAAAATTAACTAATTGACTTCATCCAAATGTGTATTTTCACCAGACTATCTTGAGAGAAGTTGAAGGAGAAGGATTTAATTATCAATTATAGGAAAACAAAATGCATGCCAATTTCAAAGAAGAAAAATGTACCTGTATGCACCGTAAAATGGGTAATTAAAAGACAAGACAGGTTAATAAATTGAACTATCTGGGAAGCTGGATAACATCATATGGTAAATGTGATCTTGAAATAAAACAACGGATAGGGATGGCAAGATAGATTTTTCAAAATGAAAAAGATACTGATAAATAAAAACATTTCAATGGGGACGAAACTAAGAGTTCTGTATTGTCACGTTATACCAGTTTCATAAATGCATTATGTTTGACAATTTCACCATGTATAGAAAAGAGAAATGACGCAACTGAATTTTAGTTATTTAGATGCATCTTCAAGGTGTCCTGGCCATGTCACACTTGAAGTGAAGACATTTTTTCAGAATGGGATGTAGAAGGAAGATATGGAATGAAAACGGAAAGAGGCAGCCGCCGTTTCTCGGGCATATTATGAGGAAAGAGGAAATTTTAAATCTGGTCATAACTGGAAAATTTGAAGGAAAGAGAGATCTTGGAAGACAAAGATTGACTTATGTCAAGAGTCTCTCGAAATGGATGAACATATCAACAATGGACAGCTCAACGGTTGCTTCTAACTTAAATAAAAACTGACGGACTGACATTCCATTGATGATTGCTTCGAAAAGCTGCTCTTTTCGAAGCAATCATCATGCATCGAGCCGTGAAAACCTACATCATGACATTCCATTGTCAATCAACGCACCTTGCTTTTCTCTTTTCACAGGTCAGAGCAACCTACAAACACCATGAGGACGCATTAGTGTTATGGTTTATAGAAATGGCATTACATAAACATATTTGCTTATATAATCTCTCATGCTTTTAAAATACACATCACTAAAATTATGATGTTATGCAACTAATCTGCAATCAAGGTGTCCTGCAGCAAACGTATTGCAAAGCACAAATTTACTCTCGGGACTATTTGTCAAATTTTCATTATTGTTGTTTCATAAATAATTGTCATGGAAAATAACAATACTTACACATTTTTTAATCAGCCACGGAAAATCACAATATTTAACAATGCAATACTTGTGTTTTGCATATCCTATGCTATATCGTGGTATTGTAATATCGTGGAAAACCTAGTATATAGCATATCGTCCACAGAGGTATTTAGTAAGCAGGTTAGCTCAAGCTGTATGTCTCGTTTATTGACAGCCCGAGTCATCAGTCACATCCAACCAAGTCTCTATGCACAGGATAAACTTTTAAATAGCGTCACACTTGTACATTAACATCACCCTGTTCTTCCCCTCTTCCTCGTGGATTTTGTCCGGGTTCTCTGGTTTCCTCCCACCACAATTATTTTTACATTAGTTATATGGTGGATAACAATATATTTAGGACGCAATGTCTAGCAAATGTTGGCACCAGCTAACTGTGTGGCTTCCTCCTCACCACCTCTCTACAGTCATACAACCTTTACATCATTCTCAACTCAAACACCTTCGACATTGAACGAATGTGTGCACGTTATGAATTTTATCATTGTTATGATAGAGATTTGTGAATTCAAATTTGGGGATTATTTCTGCTGTCATACACAAATCACCAATTAACCGTGTTTTGAGGTCATCTTGAGTTCCTGAATGTTCTTTGCGCGTAGGAACCCTTATCAAATAGGTCTGATACGGCTAATATATATATAGATTCCATATGAGTATGTCAATACACTGACATTTGCACATGGCTCTTGAAGTGGCTGAAGCAGTCTTTCGCCTTGAAATAATTGTTTGCTTTCTCTGAGTAAATTAGATTTACCTGATGCGTACATGCTGCTGAAAACACGTACATTCAATGCTTTAAATATAAATATACCTATTTGTCAGAGCAAATACAATATAGCTGATATATATGTTTTCAGTATATGCAATGCAACATACAAATTTCATATGTATGCTTGCACGACCCCCATGTCCACGTGGGTTTTCGCCAGGTACTCCGTTTTACTCCCATCGCCCAGACACGCTGCTCCCTCAGTTAATTGGGCTGCTGAGTAAATAGATCCCCATAAAGTGCTGTGCGACGTATTGGCGTTACATTCTGGGTATAGCCCCGCTTTACGATCTTTGTCTGCAGGGATAGGCACCGCCCCCCTACCACCCTGTACAGAATTAAGTGGGTAATGATACGATCAAGAGCGGCGCGGTGGCCCAGTGGGTAGCTCTGTTGCCTCACAGCAAGAAGGTCCCAGGTTCGAATCTCGGCTGGGGTGCCTTTCTGTGTGGAGTTTGCATGTTCTCTCCCCGTGTCCGCGTGGGTATACGCCGAGCACTTCGGTTTCCTCCCACAGTCCAAAAAACATGCTGCTGCATAGGTTAATTGGCTTGCAGACTAAATTGCCCGCAGTGCCCGGTGATGGACTGGCGTCCCATCGTAGGTATATCCCGCCTTGCGCCCTGTGCCTGCCGGGATAGGCTCCGGCTCACCGCCACCCTGTAAAAGACGAAGCGCTTTCTGACAATGAGATGAGATGATACGATCAATGTTATCTGGTATAAGTTTAAGTCAGTTAGAATAAAATTGTCAAACTGCTTTTAAAAAATTCCAGTTTGCTGAAAATTTTACTAATTTGTTATATTTGCCCACATGACAACGTTATTTGATTGACTGTCAGGTGGCAGGGGTATTGTTGAAAATTGCCATTATTCTTACATCGTCTAATCACCCAATGAACGGTTTGTTTTTAATGAGAATTGTTTTACAAAAATGATCTTTTGGGATCGCCATGTTGTGTCCTCCCTTGCTGTCCTTTGCCACGTTTCGCTTCCCACGTTGGTGGCATTCTCAGGTGCTCTGAGTGAAGATGAGTGTGCTGTGCAATGTCGCCGGACATCAAAGGAAGTTCGCTAAGCTTAGTCATACCTCTTTGCCTCCCTCTCTTTATGCTTTAACGGTGTGGTATGCGTCATGGGTACTGTACAACGCAAGCAGGTGACGGTGGAAATTCAGATATGTTGGTTCTTTCTATTTATGACGTGCTTTACACACTTCGTCATTTGTTTTTCATTTTGCTGATTGGATGTCCTCGTAATGGCTTTGCGTCTAATTTGGCAAAGCGAACTCTTTCTTCGGTGGGCATTTTTTGTCATATAATTGCTGTTATGTTTTCTTTAAAACCTCCACAACAATGATCGCTTTTGGCCACAAAAGCACGCGTGGGTATATTTAATCCCGCTGTGTTTTTTCGGGGTTTTTTTCCCTAGCAATAAAAAGAAAACACGAGTAATAATAATACTGCAGAAATAACTGCGAGCTGCACGCACCTTATTATGCAGTCAAGTGGGGCTGTTGTGTGAGCCGGTGGGGAGAGAGTACAGGCTTTGATTGTTTTCTTTGCTCCCCAATCATAGCCTCGTTGCCTTGCTCTGTGCAGTAACTGTTTCGGCAAATTGTTGGCGAAACGAGATGAAGTAGTCGAGGGGAGGGGGTGATAGTTGACAATATCTTTGCCTGCAGCGGCCACACGTGCAAAACGGCTACAATCCTATATGTCTGTGCAGAACCCTGGTGTGAAATTCGTTAGATATGAATGGATGTGAGTCATTGAGTGGTGTGTTCCACTTCTTCGTGCGATGGGGAGAGCCTGGTTGGTTACGCGTAAATTGTAACGGTGTGCGGCAGATGCAGAATGTTTTCGCACAAGTATAAAAAAAAAACTAAACAATGAATTGACCAAACGTCCAAAACCGTTTTACTTCCTTACTCAGTTGGCTAATTTTATTTGTGAATATGTTTTCGCCAATAATTATCTTATAATATGTTCACAATTCTTCCATTCCAAACAATGTCATCAATAAACGGATGTTTCTCATTTCATTACTTTTGGTATAATATTATAATGTGTATGCAGATAATTTCTACTGTTATCCAAAATGAAATTTTTATACCATTACACGTCAACAGCACAAACAGGATAACATGTGACAAAGCCAAAACAGGCAACGTAGTAGATTATATAAATAATTGTTTGTGTCTGCAGATGCTATTTATAGTGCGTTATCACAATAAATTTCATCTCATCTCAATGTTAGAAACCGCTTAGTCCTGCACAGGGTCGCGGTGAGTCGGAGCCTATCCCGGCAGACACAGGGCGCAAGGCAAGGATTTACCCACGATGGGACGCCAGTCCATCACCGGGCATTGTGGGCAATTTAGTCTGCATGCCAATTAACCTATGCAGCAGCATGTTTTTGGACTGTGGGAGGAAACCGGAGTGCCCGGCGAAAACCCACGCGTACACAGAGAGAACATGCAAACTCCACACAGAAAGGCACCCGAGCCGAGATTCTTAGCCGGGATCTTCTTGCTGTGACACGACAGCGCTACCCACTGGACCACCGTGCCGCCCGTTATCACAATAAATCCTGACAAAAAAAAACACACGAGTCATTCAAAGTTAGCAGGATTAGTAAGATTAGTAATAGTTTTTTTTCAGGGACCCATCCCCATCCTTGACGTATTTAGTCAGCAATCAATCTTCGTTCGCCTGCACAGCACGGACCGAACGAGCCCACAAGTGTTCAGCGCAAATGGATTGATTTTATTCAAATGCAATACTGCACCTTCAGTCAAGACAGGCGTAATTTCCTGTCAGCGCTTACTTTGGATAATGCCAAACGCCACTAAAAGCAGAAACACGGTATGCACGGTGCTCTGTGAGTGAAAAAATACCTGCTGTCATTTGTTAGTTAAATTGCTACAGTAAGGCATTTACCAGAAGGGTTAGAACGAAAAAAAAACAATTAATTTTTTTTCTGATTCACTCAGACCATTCTCTCCATGCGCTTATACATTGCCTACTCAGCGCCACACGTGTTTATTCGGTGACAAACACGAGCAACTCAACTAAGTCCAACATTAAGACGCCATCTGTGGCTGACTCTTTGTGTAGTATTTGTGCAATTTTAATGTGAAGCCTATCGTGACCAACGTTATCAATAAAATCCGTTTTTCTGGATTAGGTCACGGAAAATAAATTGTGCCGTAAACTCCCCTCCAGCTGGCCAGCGGCTTGGCCCAAATTAGTGCGAGTTTCTGATGATGTTGATTGTAATAATAATAATATTTGCATTTCTAAACCGCTTTTTGCCCGAGGGTCACAAAGCGCTGCACAGAGCTGTGGAGAGAACGGCACGTCAGCAACATCAGAATAGATTGATTAAGCAAAATAATTACTGTAAATCAATAAAGAACATCAAATAACAAATAAAATAATTGTTAAAATAAATCAGAGGAGGGGCGGCGCGGTGGCCCAGTGGTTAGCGCTGACGCCTCACAGCAAGAAGGTCCCGGGTTCGAATCTCTCGGCTCGGGTGCCTTTCTGTGTGGAGATTGCATGCTCTCCCCGTGTCCGCGTGGATTTTCGCCGGGTACTCCGGTTTCCTCCCACACTCCAAAAGCATGCTCCTGGATAGGTTGATTGGCTCGCAGACTAAAAATTGCCGCAATGCCCGGCGATGGACTGGCGTCCTGTCGTCGGGTGTATTCCTGCCTTACGCCCTGTGTTTCCGGGATAGGCTCCGGCTCACCGTGACCCTATATAGGATTTAGCGGTTTCAGATAATGAGATGAGATGAAATAAAAGGAGGAAGTGCTCGTGAGCAGGCACAGGTCATCATCCTTTCAGCGTTTAGAAAGGTCTGCTCAGCCCACTGCTATTCACATTACTGACGCACGACTGCTCCACCAATGACAGTATGTATTAGCGAAACGTCGTATTTCATTAAATTGGTACGTTCTGTTCATGTGACAAAGCCCTGATGATTTGCTGTCGGATGGAAGGTTTACGGTACACAATTTTTCCGTGACCTTACCCAAAAAATATATTTGTGGATATTATGATTGCTTCAAAAAACTGCTCTTTCGGGATAGCCGCGCTGATCGCTCTCCCTCTCTCCTTCGCTCACACGTTTGAGGCATCTTCAGCGCCTGAAGATGTCTCAAACGCTTGAAGACGTCTCAAACTTGTGAATCGAAACGTCGCGAAGGAGAGAGGGGGAGCGACCGACGCGGCTACCCTCAAACAGCAGTTTTTGGAAGCAATCATGCATCGAGCCGTGGAAACCCTACATCATTATTTTATGGATATTTGTGTAATATTTTCTTGAACGATGTGTATCGTACATCATTGTCTCGCTCTTGTATTGGTTCAAATTGCTATGTAATCTTTCAGTTATTTGTCAGTTGTTGATGGTCATTTTCATTACGAATGGAGCAGTGATAATGGTGGGAACTTGGTCGAGGCTAAATCACATTGAATATTCAATCATATTCAAATTATATCACAATATCCATCTCACAAACCTAAAGAGTTTTTCTACATCATTGCCAAGATCTCAGAGTTTATGTTTCTCAAATGTATTTTTGTGCGATACAGATAACGCATAAACTTTGTTTTAAATGCTCATATTCTTAGTGAGACAATGTCTTTAATAAGATTGTAAAGATTTTCGTTCTCGGAGAGGAAAACTTTGACTGTTGTTTGTGCGTATGCACCAAATAGCAGTTCAGAGTATTCGGCCTTCTTGGAGACAGTTGGTGCGGTGCTCCATAGGGTTCCGTCTACTCACTCCATAGTCCTACTGGGAGACTTCAATGCACGCGTGGGGAACGATGGAGACACCTGAAGGGGCGTGATTGGGAGAAATGGCCTCCTTGATCTGAACCTAAGCGGTGAGTTTTTACTGGATTTCTGTGCTTGTCATGGTTTGTCCATAACAAACACCACGTTCGAACACAAGGAGGCTCATAAGGTTACTTGGTGCCAGAACTTCTTGGGCCGAAGGTCAATGATCGACTTTATAGTTGTTTCAGCAGACCTAAGGCCATTTGTTCTGGACAATTGGGTGAAGAGAGGGGCAGAGCTGTCAACTGATCACCACTTGGTTGTGAGTTGTATCCGACGCACAGGACGCTTGCCTGATAGACCTGAGAGACCTA
This sequence comes from Mordacia mordax, assembly GCA_036362905.1. Taxonomy (NCBI): domain Eukaryota; kingdom Metazoa; phylum Chordata; class Hyperoartia; order Petromyzontiformes; family Petromyzontidae; genus Mordacia; species Mordacia mordax. Next base: position 6,068,398 of record JAZEWT010000007.1, on the reverse strand, counting down.
AACGAACAGTGAGGGTGGCCTGGGAACGTTTGGCAGAGTGCCAGGAATGGAAGGATTTAAACTCGCACCTTCAAAAGAACTTTTCCTGCATCCCGGGAAAGGTCAGGGGTATTGAGTCCGAGTGGCTCTTGTTCAATACCTCAAGTGCTGAGGCGGCTGCGAAAAGTTGCGGCCTGAAGGCAGTTGGTGCTTGTCATGGCGGTAACCCTAAAAACGTTGGCAGACACCATCAGTGAAGGAAGTCGCCAAGTCGAAGAAGGAGGCCTTCCGAGCAATGCTTGTGAATCACTCTCCTGAATCGACTGAGAGGTATCGACTGAGAGGTATCGACTGGCCAAGGAGGGAGTAGCTAAAGCGGTTGCTGAGGCAAAAGCTTGGGCATGGGAAAAGTTCGGAGAGGCCATGGAAAACGACTTTCGAACGGCTTCAAAGATGTTCTGGCAAACCATCCTGGCCTTAGGAGGGGTCGACGGGACGTTGCCCAAGCTGTTTTCAATAAGGGGGGGAAACACTGACCTCTACTGAGGAGATAGTTTAAAGGTGGAAGGAACACTTTGAAGAACTCCTTAACCCGGTGGACCACGCCCTCCTTCCAGGAGGCAGTGCTGGAACCCTGCGGTGGGTTCGGATCCATTCCTGTGGCTGAAGTCATTTCGGCAGTCAATGACCTCTGGAATGGTAAGGCTGTAGGCATGGATGAGATTCGTCCGGAGATGTTGAAAGCACTGGACAGTGTTGGGGTGCTGTGGTTAGCGCGCCTCTTCAATGTTGTGTGCAAAGTGAGTTCCGTGCCTCTGGATTGGCAAACTGGGGTGGTGGTCCCTATCTTTAAGAAAGGGGACCAAAGAGTGTGCTCCAACTACAGAGGGATCACACTCCTTAGCATCCCAGGTAAAGCCTATGCCAGGGTTCTAGAGAGGAGACTCCGACCATTAGTCGAACCACAGATTCAGGAGGAACAATGCGATTTCCGTCCTGATCGTGGAACCATGGACCAGCTTTTTGCCCTCTCACAGATAATTTAGGGGTCATGGGAGTTTGCTAACCTAGTCTACATTTGTTTTGTAGATCTGTAGAAAGCCGATGACCGTGTGCCCTGAGATTTACTGTGGAAGGTGCTGCGAGAGTATGGGGTGCCGGTATCTCTTTTGAGAGTAATACGGTCTCTCTATTCCAAGAGCGAGAGCTGTGTCCGTATTCTTGGCGTGATGTCGAATCCGTTCAATGTGGCTGTTAGTCTCTGCCAAGGGTGTGTCTTATCTCCGCTCCTATTCGTGATTTTCATGGACAGGATCTCAAGGCACAGCCGGGGTATGGACAGTGTCCAGTTTGGAGGCGTGGAGGTGGCATCGCTGCTGTTTGCAGATTACGTTGTTCTTCTCGCCTCATCAGATTGTGACCGCCGATGGGCACTCGAGCGTTTCGAGGCTGAGTGTGAAGTGGCTAGGATGAGAGTCAGCGCCTCCAAATCTGTGGCCATGGTCCTCTCACGGAAAAGAGTGGGTTGCCCTCTTCAGGTGAGGGGAGAGCAGTTGCCCTTAGTAGAGGAGTTTAAATATCTTGGGGTCTTGTTCATGACTGATGGTAAGCGGGAACATGAGGTTGGCCAGCGGATTGCAGCAGCATCTGCAGTGATGCGGGCACGGTACCGGTCCGTGGTAGTGCAGTGGGAGCTTGGTCCTAGGACAAAGCTCTCGGTTTACAGGTCAATCTATGTCCCTATCCTCACCTATGGTCATGAACTTTGAGTAATGACCGAAAGAACGAGACTGCGGATACAAGTAGCAGAAATGAGTATTCTCCGCAGAGTTGCTGGGCTCACTCTCCGTTACAAGGTGAGGAGCACAGAATTCTGGGAGAACCTCAGAGTAGAGTCGCTGCTCCTCTGATTGAGAGGAGCCAGTTGAGGTGGTTCGGGCATCTGGTAAGGATGCCCCCTGGAATGCTCCCCTGGGAAATCTACAAGGCACGGCTCACTGGGCAGAGACCTATGGGCCAACTTAGGACACACTGGAAGGATTACATCCTTCTGCTGGCCTGGGAACGTCTAGGAATCCCCCAGGAAGAGCTGGAATCTATTGCTGAGGAAAGGGATGTATGGTCCACTCTCCTTGGACTGTTGCCACCGCGACCCTCACCAGGACAAGCGGTGTAGAAAATGGATGGAGACCGCTTCTTGGTTTTTTTAGAATAATTGCAGTTGTGGAGCACACGTCCAAAGGCCCAAAACACAAGGCAGTCAAAAACAAGCAGACCTTTTTGAGATTTTATCAGATAGGTGTTAATGTGTTTCTTGATTGGGGCAAGATCATAAGATCATGGGAAAAGGATTGCGAGAACATTTAAAAGAGGGGCAGTATGAGGCATGAAGCAGTGATACAATGGAAATGTTTTTATTTCTAAAGCAACGTAATATTAGTGATGGTCAACATTTTTCATTTGTGGTATTTTTTTGCTTAGTCAATGATCATAAGTTTTGCCATGCTCCACATCAATACCATAGGTCCCTGTTTTCTTCTGGCCAGCATGAGCCACACGTTCCTTATGCCCTGTGACCGACTCACACATGGATAAATGACATTTTCTTTTCCACACAAAACCCATCTGAGAATAGCGTGATCTGTGATAATGGTTGAACCTGGTGAAATATGGTCAAACAACTTCCACAACTGAGTGTGCTGTAACCTTCATCGAGTAGTGGGCTACAAATTGGAATAGTAGGTAATCACTATAATACAGTAATTTGACCATGCGACATGAATAAGAGGTGCAAGAGCTCAGAGACTTCAGATTCTCTTCATTAGTCATGTTCTTATGATCCACAGTGCTTCTGCACCCAACCTCCACTCCGCTACCATTCACTTCTTTTAAGCCACTGACCCCACACAGCGCCAGAGCACAGCCGCTGCTCTGATGAGAGACAGTTGCTAAGTGACGTTGGCAATGCAGCCGGATCCACTCAGTCCCGTCCAGCCGCTCCCCAGAGGTCCCTGTGCACAATTAAAAAGCTCTCCCACGTTCCGTATGGGCTAAGGTCTCCTAGCTCCCATCGGTAAGGGTGGTGTCCTCGTGGCCTGGCTTGAAGTTCTTGACCTCCAGCCCCTAAGGACCCTGGTAGGTTTAAAAGCGTCTTATCAACCAACAGGTCCCCTCGACTCACTTTCGCCCACCAAAACCGTTTAGGTAAGCGATTCTTCAAAATAGCAAGTTGTGTAGGCTTCATTTAGTGCACGTCATGTGCACGATTGTATTAAATAAATATATATCCAAATAATTTCGTGTGTTTTTGTAAAACCATTTCACTGGGTGAAGATTCCATTCAGAATTCTCAAAGGGTACTTCATCCCTTGATGGCAAAAAGGGCTTGTGAAAGTACATTAATTAATTTAGAACTACTTCCTAAATACATTCGAGAGCCCCTCTTTGCTTTGCCATGTGAGGTTTATCAGACTGCAGCATGACAATATGTTTAGCTTTGCAACTGGAATTTTTACAAATTGAGTGGGAAACCATTTTAACGCGATGGATTGTTTTCAACCATTGGTGATAATAATGATTGCATTTATAGAGCGCTTTTCACCCGAGGGTCACAAAGCGCTGCACACAGCTGCGGAGAGAATGGCACATCAACAACAACGGCAGAGAACAGCAAATGAGCAACAATAACATTTTTTTTTACAACAACATCAGCACAGTTCAACCGAAAGTCAAACAGCAGCGACAAATCATACGCCATAAAGTCAGCAAAAAATAAATAATTTCTTAAACAAACAAGGAAGAAAAATATGTTCCCGAGCAGGTGCGGATCGGAAGAGAGCCAACATCCCAGCATGGCACCACTGAGCCGCATCAACAGTCTAAGACGGAGGAGAGAATAAATGTTCAAAGCCGGTGCAAGTCCGAAGAGAGCCAACATCCCGGCACGGCACCACTGAGCCGCATCAACAGTCCTAGTCGGAGGACTTGAAAGCTCTACGGAACGAGTCTTGAGACGAGATTTGAAGATACCCAAGGACTCGGCTGAACGAATCTCCAGTGGAAGGGCATTCCTGAGCCTTGGAGCAGCATGCGAGAAGGCTCTGTCACCCATCGAATGGAGGCACGACCTGGGCGCATGCAGTAAGCCTGTATTGGAAGATTGAAGCAGTCGTGTTGAGGAGGGTGCCTGAAGTAGGTCACGGATATATGTCGGAGCTGCGCCAGTGAGAGCCTTATAGGTGACAAAGAGGATCTTGTTTTAAATCCTGTATTAACAGAGTAACCAGTGGAGAGACATCAGTACTGGGGATATATGATCGTGGATGGGTGTGTGAGTGAGGACTCCAGCAGCCGCATTCTGCATACGTTGGAGACGATCAATTAGGTAGGCAGGGGTGCCAGGGAGCAATACATTGCAGTAATCGATTCGTGAGGAGATGAAGATGTGAATTATCTTCTCAGCGTCAGCAGGTGACAGGATGTTGCGCAGTCTGGCTATATTTCTTAGACGAAAATAGGCTACCTTCGTTACCTTGTTGATGTGTGTCTCAAAGGTGAGTGAGGAATCAAGAGTCACACCTGCACTCTGTACTGTCTTAGCAACTTCAATTGTCTGGTCGTCAAGCATAAATTTGATAGGTTCAGCCTTGGACAATTGATGCGGGGTTCTGACAAGCAACACTTCTCTCTTGTCTCCATTTAGTTTTTCGAAAAATAGAATTGAGCCAGGCCTTCACAGTTGACAGTGTGGATGACATGCAAAGACCAGACGCATTGATGGATGATTTTGCATGGATATAGATTTGGATGTCATCGGCACAGCAATGGTAGCTGAGATTGAGGCTACACAGGATTTGGCCAAGAAGTTGAAGGTAGATACTGAAGAGGAGTGGACCGAGAACTGAACCCTGAGGAACTCTGGACAAAACAGAATGAATCTTACAGTTTTGTCCTCCGAGGCTGACAAACTGCTTCTGGTCATACAGGTCGGAGCTCAGCCAATGCAGGGCACAGCCAGAGACCCCTATACCCTCAAGTCGCTCACGTAAGATCAGATGGTCAATGGTGATATAGCTGGAACTCACAACCCTCGAGAATCCAATATATAAAACAGCTGGCTGCCTTGCACTCAGGATTTAAGTGATGCTGGCTGAGGTTACCAACCTCTGAGCCACCTGGCTGGCCCTCCAGATGGCAATTATAATTGTCCAGTACCACAGGTGAATACTGAATACAAATAATGTAATGAATATGCCCATACACTATGTATGAAAAGAGTGATTATTGTAATTTGTAAGCCTGTATTTTGAAGCTGACGAGTTTTTTTTATATTGTTATTTTGCCCTCGATTTTATTTTCAGTTGTATTGTCTCTTGTCATGACATGAGATGAATTATTCTGACGCATCTCTCGTAGAGCAGTGCATCAATCTAAGGGGCAGCACTTTTCCCAGCCATGCAGCTAAACAGAGAGGTTTTCATTGTATGACAATCAAATCAATATTCTGCTTCTAGATGGTAGAATGTAGACAAATTAAGTGAAGAACTACAAGTTGCACAACGTGTGTGTTTTGATGCAGTCATTAGTGGTCGAGCTATGACTGAACTCAGTGCACGTGAGTGTCGGGTTTAATTACTGAGAGCTGCCTGGATCCAAACTCAGATGCTAATGAGTTTCACACAGGGTAAAATTCCTCTTGTTGCTGAAACTGCCTTTCTACGAGCTATGCCGAGTGCAGGATTAAGCAGTATTAAGAACCATGCGACTGTATGTTTTCCTACAAAATATGTCACGTGGTAGCCTGTGTCATTATCTCTGTGGCTGCCAGGATTCAAAATGCTTATTTTAAAATATAAACAAAGCAGTCAATATTATCACCTCTAGTGGTTACAGGCTTAACATGAAACCGTTATATATTTACTAATTTCTATGCGTATGACTTAATGCACATATGTTGTAAACTTGTTTTTTTTAAGAAATGGTGACGATGCTACATTCGACCCCAACAATCAGGCCTCACTGAAATAGTATTTTGTGTGGAACCTGATTTATCCTACTCTCATTTATTGCCCATTCTCATGTATTGCCTAAACGTGGAATTCTGTGGTCCAGTGGGAAGCAGCTGAAAGGCAGTGTGATGAAGCATATGCAATTTCCACCTACACACTGTTCACATTTCAACAAAGAATCCAAGGCAGCAGCTGTTGCAAATAGAGAATGTAGCTTTAAGAAATAGTGCATGTATTGGTGTACAGCTGTACTCAATTGGGTCAATGCAAAAAAAAATTCCGTCGTCTACAAACCCTGACCAATGCGGCTGCCCATGACAGATTGGTCAAAGGAAAAGTTACATAAATTCACAACCGAAAGAGGAGCCGCATCCTGATTATGACCAACCTCCCTAATGGGTTGGATGGAAGACATGTCGCCCCAACTGATGAGCCCAAGATCAAAACCTGTCCAAACGTTTGCACATTAGAAAAACATGCTGCTGTTTAGCACATATGTGTAGGGCTAAGAGGCTAGAGGCTTAAATGATTGTTGCCGTGCTGTCATGGCTAGAGTTATTGACCTGCAACCCAACCGGGTCAGCTGTTTTCAGTGCCACTTTGAATTGGGCAAACTGTCTAAATTGGTCTGTGGTAGTCTTATACCAGCCTTATGCCCGCCATATGTCAGCCGTGTCAGCCTTATGCAAGTCATCTACAGAGCCAATAAAGCCAGGTGCATTTGGTCTGCTCAACCTCCATCGGAAGCATGCTTCTCATGCTCACGATTATCAGGTCACGGTGTCAACACGAAATGGGGTCACTTCTCATATTTGGGTCTTCGTCTAAATGCAATTTTTCAGGCACATTGATATATATTGTTAGAAATAGCCATGAGCCATTTCAGAGGGCTATTGTTGCTCAATCATTAATTTGCCGCATATTTTTCCAAATTGGTTATAATATTTTTCAGGCCATCCTTCGTAATGAAAGAAATAATCACAATGCATGCGTTTACAAATGAGTTGACAAGTGCAGTTGAATTTACAGTTACATTGCCATTTAAAACCCTGTTTGAAAACGGCAATAAAAAGATTGCTTTATACCAGTAACTTATTTATCTTATTACTAGTTGGGGCGACCCGGCATTGCCCGGGGAAATGTGATGCTTGATTCTTGTGCATTGTCCGGGTACATTTTGGGACTCATAAAGACAAATAAAGTAGACTTTGTTTATGCAAGCAACGCCTTTTGTAAGCGGCTACTAATCTGTGCACAGTTGGGCCACTCTGTTCGATCTTGTTGTTGAAGTGAATGAGGCGATCCGTCGCGTCTCAGCAGACCTCGAAGTGCGCGCTAAGGCGCCAAAGACCCGTCTGGGACCGAGTGGCGTCGTTGGACGAAGGTCCGGCGCGATGTGGTTGCGATTTGTCGGAGTTAACCGTGATGAAGCAAGCGTAGCTTATAGATGAGGATTGTAATAGCGGCCCCACTTATCTGAACTGGGGATTGTAATAGCTGCGGCGTTTATCCTAACTGGGTATTGTAATTGTAATGGCGGCGCCGCTTACCGTACTGTGAGGGCACGGGCGTAAGCACAGAAAGCGGTCAGGGTGGCCAGGGAAGGCCCTGTCGGCGCGCACTAAGGCGCCAAAGACCCGTCTGGGACCGAGTGCCGTCATTCTGCGAAGGTCCCGTGCCAATTGGTTGCGATTTGCCAGAGTTTACCCTGATCAAGCAAGCAAGCAAACACAACTTGTTAATATATATAGATAGAAGATATCCTGCTTATCGCAGGATTTTATATATGAACTTAAAGCTTGGATCGGGACTTATAAAAATGATTCGTGTGTTTGATGATTGCTTCGAAAAGTTGTTCTCTCGGGACAGCCGCGTTGTTCGCTTCCTCTCTCCATTTTGCGAAGTTTCGCCTCACACGTTAGAGCAGTAGTTCTTAACCTTGTTGGAGGTACTGAACCCCACCAGTTTCATATGCGCGATTCACCGAACCCTTCTTTATTTGAAAAATAAAAAGTGATCACCTGCAGCCAGTGATGGCCAAGCGGGGCGCGTCATCACGAATCATATGAGTGAGGTGTGTGTCTTGACCTCCACCGAACCCCTGAGACTGACTCACCGAACCCCTGGGGTTCGATCGAACCCAGGTTAAGAACCACTGCGTTAGAGGCATCCTTATGCGCAGTGTGCGTGTCATGTTTGTGTGCAATGTAAACAGTCGTGTAGGTTATTGGTTCTGAAGGCATTTTACAATTCTCAAAGTGATTTCCATCTCAAGCAGAGCATTGCGGCAGTGCTCATAACCCCCAAAAAGTGTTGCTGAATTTTAACCACCCAAGAGAGGTGATGAGGTGATCATGCAGCATGCAATGCTGCACATATAAAAAAACAATTTAAACAGTTCAATTTACATGTAATAAAAATGGCCTTCAGCTTTGCTTTATTTTTTATGACAAATTACTTCGCTAATAATTCTGCATTTGAAAAGATACATTGATTTTGCCTTTTATTTATGTATGTTTATATTTCAATGTTTAAAGGTCAGGGGCGGCGCGGTGGCGCAGTGGGTAGCGCTGTCGCCTCACAGCAAGAAGGTCCCGGGTTCGAGTCTCTCGGCTCCGGTGCCTTTCTGTGTGGAGTTTGCATGCTCTCCCCGTGTCCGCGTGGGTTTTTGCCGGGTACTCCGGTTTCCTCCCACAGTCCAAAAGCATGCTCCTGGATAGGTTGATTGGCTCGCAGACTAAAATTGTCCCGCAATGCCTGGCGATGGACCGGCGTCCCGTCGTCGGGTGTATTCCTGCCTTACGCCCTGTGTTTCCGGGATAGGCTCCGGCTCACCGTGACCCTATATAGGATTAAGCGGTTTCAGATAATGAGATGAGATGAGATGTTTAAAGGTCAATGAAATAGGTTATTCCACAAGCAACATGTTTCAGTGTAAGACGTGGTTCAAATCCGATGTGTTGTTGGGTTGTACCATTCTCTTCGGCATGTAGTCCGATGTTTCAGCGCACATGTTGGGAGCTTCTTCAGCAATTGAACAATCCATGGTATTACCTGAAAACATATAAAAGAGTTATACAGTGCAACCAAGAAGACCTATGCAGCAGTGCTTCCATGAGGTTGACACAAAGTTTGATTGAAAATCTTTTAAGGAAACCACCCCAATTTTGTAGAAAGACAGCCTCGACATTTGAAATTTAACTTAAATTCGTATGATTTTTATGTTTTTTTAAACCCTGAAAATCTTCATTGAGCCTTAGGACTTTTGACAGAGGGTCTTCCCATGTATTTGCAGTAAGGAAAAGTTATTGCGATGTAGACTGCAATTGAGTCATTTGCGGGTTGTTTTTTTTATTTGGGAAAGTTGGACCATAAATCTGGCACACAATGGCCTATTCCTTCATTTGACTTCAATGGATATTTAATGCGGCGATGGACTGGCGTCCCATCGTCGGTATATCCCTGCCTTGCGCCCTTTGTCAGCCGGGATCGGCTCCGGCTCACCGTGACCCTGTATAGGACTAAGCGGTTTCAGACAATGAGATGAGAGGAGAGATATTTAATGTCCACTATTAAGCAAATACCGCATATTATTTCGATTGATAATCCCACAGTATTATATTAGGGTGCCCACTGGAATCAAACCGTGAACTTCTCCAACGAGCGATGAACGTGCTACCGCTAGGCCTCACCACCGTCTTGTAAAATAATAATAATTGCACTTCAGAGCACTTTTCACGGGGGGGTCACAGAGCCCTGCACAGAGCTGTGAAGAGAAAGGCATGTCAGCCACAACAATGACGTATGAACGGAATATCAACAATATATTTTTTTGCATTAGCCATTGCCCTAGCTTAACCCTTCATATCACGACCCTCCCAGATTTTGACAGCACAAATCCCCACGCAAGATTGTTGACATTTTAAGCGAACTGACAATGTAACTTTACTTCCAATTCACACCTCTGGTAAAAAATAACTATAATTTGCATAATAACATTCCTAATCATATTTAGAATTAATTTGACACATCCAAGAACATACGAGCAAGCGGTGTCTGTGTTGGTCTCCAAAGTGCGTTATGAACACAGCGACCTGGGCCAAATTATCCGACGCAGTTAACATCCGTGGCTGTTGATACATCGGGCCAACCCCCTCCCATATACCCCTTTCACCAATCCAAGCTATAGTTAAAGCGGCTACATTGCCGACATAGCATAACGAGGCCATCATCCAGCAGTACATTCACAAATAGCTGAATTTATTATTATTACTATCATATATGATGCATACATCACCACCCAACTTTCACTGGATGCAGATACTAGCCATCTCCATATCATCTTATACAATGAGTTGCGATTTGTTGGGTAATAGAAGTGTAGACGTTCTCCCCCTCGTAACTATGAGATTTCTCCAGGCACAAGTGTCCCAAGTGCATGTATGCTTACATAACTCTTAGAAGCAGCGCTTTGTGACCTTCGCGTGAAAAACACTCTATAAAAGCATTTATAATTATTATTTGAACGTGTGAGGTTCAGCTCTGCTATTGCCATCTGCCAAGCGAACATGCTGCACTTGCTATGTGTCTGATTCTAATTAACCCAGGAACTCTGATCCGTAGGGAGGGCTGGGTGGTGTTAAAGATTGGGGTGAATGGCGTTAGGAATAAAAGGGGTGATTGGATTTCAGTGCCTACTGGACAAAACAAAGAATCGGATTACACAAAATATGGTCATTTCCTGAGCAGACGGTATACAATAATTCAGAGAATGGCCAGTCAGCCACAGGAGATAGGGTTAATGCTACCTGTCCAGGATAATACATCACAGTGAGGACCTACAATTTAGCAAATATGCAAGGAATGAGTTGGAACGAAAGTGAATGCATTTTGGTGTCCTTTAAAGGCAAAATATCGACCAGCGATGGTCTTACACTGCCATTTACAGTTTGACATTTTTACCCCATTTTTTATGTGTATAGTACGTCACGGAGTATATGAGTTGGAGAACTAAGTTCAGAAAGCAACCTTCAGGTTTCTATACAAATACAAGTTGTGATTCTGCTTGGCATGGTGCACAAGTACAATCTTGCTGCACAACTACAAATAAATGCATTTTGTTCGTCAATAACATATACCGTAAAAGGGAACGTTTCGGCCAATGACCCTTTCTAGTTTCTTATTTATAGCAGGATGTTCTCTCATTAAAATGCCTGAAATGTTGCCTATTAGAGATGTTTTCCTTTTGGGGCAGTGTTCTTGATGAATGTGATGAGCTTAATTGTAGAATTTTCTATAAAATATACTAGTTTAAGTTTTATATAAATGCTCAATGAAAAAATATACAATTACATTTGTAGATGGTAATGTAGTTGTGACATCGTAAATGTCTCTTTGGAACAGCTGGCTTAACTCTAAACGCTATTTCTATGCATTTCCAAATACTTGATTTTGAAACTTTGCTTAAAAAAAATTTGGCATATTTTGAGGGAGGAAAAATCATTTAAAAAAAATGCAAATTTGACTTGTGTGCTGCTGGTTGGTTGCTAGTCATTTTGTTGGTAGTATTTTAATTAATACTGAAAAATAATGAATGTTCATGCTTGGTAGGGGTGATTTCAGGCTTTGTGAGGAGTATGTTCAGTAAGCCCCACTCAGGCTGATGCTGTTAATTCAAATGCCATCCATCCATCCATCTTCTTCCGCTTATCCGGTGCCAGGTCGCGGGGGCAGCAGTCTAAGCAGCGATGCCCAAACTTCCCTCACCCCAGACACTTCCTCC
>JAZEWT010000007.1:6028626-6056471 GCA_036362905.1 Mordacia mordax | reverse complement strand
ATTTCACACAATGCCAGTGATATTTATACATTTCACAATGCTGTATTTTATGTTAAACATGCTTTATTATTGTGGCAACAAGACTTTTATGTTTAGATATTTGTATTAATATATAATCGATCTTTGAAAGTATATGTGTACTGTTGGCATAAAGAGTTATCCACTGATATCACATAGTCTTAGGTTAGGTTGACATAAAAATGCTTTAAAGACCTCTCTGGTATGACTACAAAATAAACAATTAATAAGTATAATTAATGGCGGGTTGCGTGTTGGTGCAGTGGGTAGTAATAATAATAATAATTGCACTTCCAGAGCGCGTTTCACCGGAACATCACAGAGCGCTGCACAGAGCTGTGGAGAGAACGGCATGTCAACAACAACAACAACATAAAATAAGGCATAAAAATAATCGGGCAACAAACGAAGGAAGAAATAAGTATCTCTAAGGAGGTGCAGGTCTTCAGCGAGTCATCATGCCTGCACAACAACAGTGAGCCGCATCAGCAGTCCTGGCCAGACCACTTGAAAGCCTAACGAATAAGTGATTCTTGAGACGAGATTTGAAGATATATACAGCACTTGAAGGATACGGGCAACGATCCCGCTGCTTCTTGCATGCCAAGTGAGCACTCTACCATCTGACTTTTTTTCTGTGAGGCGCAGATGTTACCACTCCAGTACCCTGCCGGCCACTTTGAATAATAATAACAATTCGTAATTGCATACATAGAGCGCTTTTCACTCGATGGACAGTTGTTGACTTGATGATCGCTTCGAAAAGCTGCTCTCTCGGTACAACCGCGTCGATGGCTCTCTCTCCTCTCCTCGCGACGTGAGGCGAAACGTCGCGAGGAGAGGAGAGAGGGGGAGCGATCGACGCGGCTGTCCCGAGAGAGCAGCTTTTCAAAGCAATCATCATGCATCGAGCCGTGAAAACCTACATCATTACAATTGTTGAGTTGTTGCACTTTACACGAGCTCTTGCTTAATTAAAGCTGCACAAAACATTAAGAAAATATACTTTTGGGATTTTATGATGGAATACAGCACATTATCCTGCACGATTACCTGAAATAACGTACGGTTCGGAAGCATGGGCAGTGTGAAATGAACCAAATACATCAATTACACATCGAGGCATGGTGATATACACACTTGGAATAATACTGAAAGACAAGGCAGGAATGCGTGGATCAGAGTCAATGTGAACGGGAGACATCGCAATGACTGCTAAGATGATTAAGTGGAATTGGGCAGAAGATATTTTTAGAAAAAGTAATGGAGGATGATGGAATGACGGCAAAGGAGGGATCGCACATGATCGGATGGCCATCATGTATGTGGAGCAATGAGATCAGGTGACCATGCGGAACACGATGAATCTTAACATCGTGGGACCATGAGAAAAGGTGACAACTTGAGGAAGGCAATTATGATTTTTTAAAAATCATGAACCGTTTAGGATACTCATTCCTTCATTGATAATGCATACACGTCATGGGACCCATATAATGACAGCTCTCTGCCAAGTAGCTTCCCTCAAGAAGAGCATTCGAGACATATTATATAGAACGAGAATAAAAATAAAATTTCTCTTAACAATGAAACGTCCTCATTTGCAATGCTCACAGACTGAAAACACGTGTAGATTATAAGCACATTCTCAGCTCTTTTTCCACAAAATAGTTCTTTTGATTAGTCAAGCCTACTGGCAACATGCCATTTTGTCCATAGAGAAAAGGTTGCACGAAAGTTTACATTGGAAACAGGGACATGTGAGAAAAATGAGCAATGCTCGGTTTACAGGATGACACTGACAGAACGACGAATCCATGGCTCAGAGAAAACATTCAAATTAAAAGCATCTGAAAAGATTAGCTGGGCTTGGGTCGGGTCTGTCAGAACACGAAAGATTGAACAAACAAACGACAGACATGCAGAGTGCAGGACATCGCTAGAATATGGACTCTTTAAGTTGGGGTTTCATTTAACTTTATTTATAAAAAATTCCTAGATTTTCACCTTGTACTTTGTAATAATTTAATATTAATTACACAGCACCTTGAAACCCTTGGGTGAAGGGTGCTTAGAAATATAAATGATTGATGTTCATAATAGATTTTCTCTGTTGGAATAGACTGGTGATGGACTGGCAGCTAAAGGAGGGAGAAATATTGACAGCACAAGCACCGTGGAGATGGAACAAATGAGATTAGTTCCCCATGAAAAAAAATGTAATTTGTTGCAGCAGAAAGTACCCAGTGAGCTTGCTAGCTATAGCAGCGGGATTTCTGCGACATAACAAGCTTCCAAAATGCAGATGTAACAGGAACTGTTGCCTCACAGGTTCCTGATGATTGGTCACAGCAAGGTTGAGGCCTTCATCCTGCAGTGGATAGGCAATATTGATATTAGCATGAATATTATAAGGGCGGCGCGGTGGCCCAGTGGTTAGCGCTGTCGCCTCACAGCAAGAAGGTACCGGGTTCGAATCTCTCGGCTCGGGTGCCTTTCTGTGTGGAGTTTGCATGCTCTCCCCGTGACCGCGTGGGTTTTCGCCGGGCACTCCGGTTTTCTCCCACAGTCCAAAAAAGCATGCTGCTACATAGGTTGATTGGCTTGCAGGCTAAATTGCCCCGCAGTGCCCGGCGATGGACTGGCGTCCCATCGTCGGTATATCCTTGTCTTGCGCCCTGTGTCTGCCGGGATAGGCTCCGGCTTCACCGTGACCCTATATAGGACTAAGCGGTTTCAGATGAGATGAGAGATGAGATGAATATTATATTCAAACAACTTCAGAACCATATTATTAATTATTATTATTTAGCAGATGCTAAATGCTGTTTCGGTTAATTGATCTGCTGAGTAAATTGCCCCAAAAAGTGTTCCCTGCGATGTACTGGTGTCATATCCTGGATATTCCCCTGCCTTGCACCCTCTGTCGGCCGGGATAGGTTCAGGCTCCTCCTATTACCCTGTACAGGATTAAGCGGGTATTGATAATGAATGAATTAATGAGCAATAGAGCAGGAATTCTAAGCCTGTGGGGGAAATCCACATTCCTGACGTGTGAGAGTATATAGACGAGACCACTACTACGTATTGGTACTCATTTTATCAACCCCAAAGGATAATGGGCCTGAGTCAACTCCCATCCAGGATATGACCTCACAACCTTATAATTGCGAGCCTCTGAGGCACCTGGCAAGCCAATGTTGTGTGCAATAGCTACTTCCCATGCCCCATAATCGATTTAAAATCACTCCTGTTGATTTCTTTTAATAGATAAGAGGGGGTTTGTGGCAAATTCATCGCATTATCTATGAACAAAAAACACACGCAGATTTAATTATGATAGATGCTTAATGCACCCTGTTTTGGTTACAAAGATGAGGCATCTTGTGGAAATGTAATCCTAAGTCTGGATTTAATTTACCTGTGGGGGTGCTCAATTCATCCGATTTTTGCACATTTTTAAACATAACACCGGTTATCCAGAGGTTCTAGAAAATGCGTTGGTTAATTTTAGTTTATCCACAAAATACCACTTGGATTTGAAGAATTACATTAGCAGATAAATAATAATAGTTGCACTTCTAGAGCGCTTTCCACCCGAGGGTCACACAGCGCTGCCCAGAGCTGTGGAGAGAACGGCCACGTAAACAACAACGACGACAAATGAACGGCAAAACAGCAAAACGTTTATTTTTGTTAAACACGAGTGCGTTACATTGCACGTAGAAAAATCCTAATCGTACGAATAAAGGAAACAAAGAATTGCACAGGGCGGCGCGGTGGCCCAGTGGTTTGCGCTGTCGCCTCACAGCAAGAAGGTCCCGGGTTCGAGTCTCTCGGCTCGGGTGCCTTTCTGTGTGGAGTTTGCATGCTCTCCCCGTGTCCGCGTGGGTTTTCGCCGGGTACTCCGGTTTCCTCCCACAGTCCAAAAGCATGCTCCTGGATAGGTTGATTGGCTCGCAGACTAAAATTGTCCCGCAATGCCCGGCGATGGACCAGCGTCCCGTCGTCGGGTGTATTCCTGCCTTACGCCCTGTGTTTCCGGGATCGGCTCCGGCTCACCGTGACCCTATATAGGATTAAGCGGTTTCAGATAATGAGATGAGGTTTCAGATAATGAGATGAGATGAGAAGAATTGCACTAGAAAGAAGCAATACCCCTTTAACAGCTTCCACGTCAATGCATAAGGGGGAGTACAACTGTGTCTACGAATGCTTCTTTTAATGGCATCAGATGGCTCCACCGCATTCTAACGGTCAAGGAATGACTGCGTTTGTAACGGCGGCCCACCTCAAAGGCTCGGAAGAAAATTTGCCAGAATGATCTGGAGGCCAAGTGCTACCTGATCCTCAAACACCAAATGGCAGGNGGGGGGGGGGGGCGAGTAGGAGAGTGAGCAGTAGAACGATTTGAGAATATTAGGTGAGGTTCAAAGAACTGATCAGTGTCAACCCCGAGTCATGTTGGTGCAAGGCGCATAATGGGGCAGCGCAATGGAAACGACTGACATCACAAAACAACGTACACACGCACACGAACATACACATCTGTCAATTGTCAGGGCGCAGCGCACCATGAGTAGTTGTGCATGAATTTTGAATATTAAACGCAAACCCTTATGTATGTGTTTCCAGTATATTAAACAGCAGCCCAGATGGAATTATTAATTCCCGTGCTACTTTGTGCATTTCCGGCTGCTGATTTTAACAGCATCAGCTTAGCTTAATAATCAGCAGCATCGTTTCGACGCACCCTTTATAGTTTAACAGATGTTTTTGAATGAACATCGTTGGAGTATAATGCATCTATTTTTTGCACTGATTGCATCCGAAGTTTAATTGTAATGTGTACATGTGCACTGTTTGTCCTTTAGTGCAGATGTAAGCAAAAGGAATGAGTAGGTACAAGTACAGATTGTTTTATTAGTTCATAAGAACTTCACATGTATCCAAATTATCGAGCGTCGATTTCACTACTAGAAACCAAAAATACTTGACTACTGTTCCTGTTATATACCTTTCCATGTGTTTTAGGGTTGTACCAAGTGTTGTTGGCTACGGTGTTCGACTTTTCAGTCTATGGCCTGGTAGAGTCTAAAGAAAAAATCAAAATATTCACCCAAACGTGGAAACCAGCCTTAAATTAACAACAACAAGCTCTAGAAATTACTACTGATAGAGGACTTTTAATAGCAGTTGCCCTTTGTGGAGGAGTTTAAATATCTTTGGGTTTTGTTCACGAGTGATGGTAAGCGGGAACGTGAGGTTGACCAGCGGATTGCAGCAGCGTCTGCAGTGATGCGGGCACTGCACCGGTCCGTGGTAGTTGAGCGGGAGCTTGGTCCTTGGACAAAGCTCTCGGTTTACAGGTCAATCTATGTCCCTATCCTCACCTATGGTCACGAATTTTGGGTAATGACCGAAAGAACGAGATCGCGGATACAAGCGGCAGAAATGAGGTTTCTCCACAGGGTTGCTGGGCTCACTCTCCGTAACAAGGTGAGGAGCACAGAAATCCTGGAGAACCTCAGAGTAGAGTCGCTGCTCCTCCGGATTGAAAGGAGCCACTTGAGGTGGTTCGGGCATCTGGTAAGGATGCCCCCTGGCAGGCTCCCCCGGGAAGTCTACCAGGCACGGCCCACTGGGCGGAGACCTAGGGGCCGACCCAGGACACGCTGGAGGGATTACACCCTTCAGATTGCCTGGGAACGCCTGGGAATCCCCCCAGGAAGAACTGGAATTTATTGCTGAGGAAATGGATGTCTGGTCCACTCTCCTTGGACTGCTGCAACCGCGACCCTCACCAGGAAAAGCGGTTTAGAAAATGGATGGATGGATGGATAATAACAGACTTGTAAACAACTCAACAGGCATTCCAAACATCACAGGAAGTGGGAAAGACGGTGGCATTCCTGAGAGGAGAGAACAGGCAGCCCAAACATCATAGGGGATGAGAAAAACAATGGACCCATGGAAATACCAGCAAAGGACTCACGGGAAGGACCTGGGAAAAGAGACGGTATGATAAAGTTTCAACGGAATAGGGACAAGGCTGTTAATTGTCTTTGACATCAGGCAACATGCAGCGCACCACACTCATCTCTCACTCACTCTCAGAATGCCTGAGAATGCCTCAAACGTTGGAGGCAAAACATCGTGAAGGAGAGAGGGGGATCACTCAATTCGACTATCCCGACAAACAGCTTGGAAAGCAATTCTCCAACAAACGAATGCATTTGCTGGAGGAATAAAATTGTAAAACAAGACATACTCAATCTAACAAGGCCAAGTAGTGAAGGTAGACTGGGATTCAACGGAGAGGTGCGTTAGAGCCGGTTGCTATGCTTTATTACGAATAATTTAAAAGTAAATAACAGGGTAGCGTGGTGGTGCAGTGGGTAACGCTCTCACCTCACAGCTAGAAGGACCCGGTTTCGATTCCAAGCTCGGGTGCCTTTCTGCGTGGCGTTTGCGAGTCCTCCCTGTGTACGCATGGGTTTTCATCAGGTTCTCCGGTTTCCTCCCACCGTCAAAAAACACGCTGCTCTCTAGGTTAATTTGCCTGCTGAGTAAATTGCCCCCCAGTGCCCTGCAATGTACTAGCTTCACATCCTGGATAAAGCCCGGCCTTGCGAACTCTGTCGCTCTGGCCCTATGTGAACCTGTACAGGATTAAGCGAGTATTTATGATAATGCGTCTGCTAATAACAATGAAAAATTATCCTGAGCATGCCTCGAACGTGTGAGGCGAAACGTCGCGAGGAGAGGAGAGAGAGCCATCGACGCGGCTGTCCCGAGAGAGCAGCTTTTCGAAGCAATCGTCAACTAAAGAACAAACGTGCCAGTGTTCTTGAGATGACATTTTTAGTTTGGGAAGCAGGATATCAGAGCGATAACATCTGCACCTCACAGAAAGTCCTGCCTGAAGCGGTTTCCTCTCAATATCTCCATAGTTGTGCCTATTCCCTTCATGGTACCTTCTGCTTTGCTCATCTCATTGTCAGAAACCGCTTAGTCCCATACAGGGTTGCGGTGAGCCGGAGTCTATCCCGGCAGACACAGGGCGCAAGGCAGGTATATACCCACGATGGGACGCCAATCCATCACCGGGCACTGAGGACAATTTTGTCTGCAAGCCGATGTTTTTGGATTGTGGGAGGATTGTGGGAGGAAACCGGAGTACCCGGCAAAAACCCACGTAGACACGGGGAGAACATGCGAACTCCACACAGAAAGGCACCCGAGCCGAGATTCGAACCCGGGCCCTTCTTGCTGTGAGGCGACAACTCTACCCACTGGGCCACCGTGCCGCCTTGGCAATTTAGTCTGCAAGCCAATTAACCTATGCAGCAGCATGTTTTTTGGACTGTGGGAGGAAGCCGGAGTGTCCGGCAAAAACCCACGCAGATACGGGGAGAGAACATGCAAACTCCACACAGAAAGGCACCCGAGCCAAGATTTGAACCCGGGCCCTTCTTGCTGTGAGGCGACAGCGCTAACCACTGGGTTACCGTGCCACCCTCTGATTATGTGTGTATTATTTAATGATTTAGCTATAAAGAAATTCATAAACAACAGTTGTTGAGATGCAATTGACACTAGTTATGTTCGTCGTAAGCATATTCTAAATTATTAAATCCCGGCGATGGACTGGCGTCCCGTCGTCGGGTGTATTCCTGCCTTACGCCCTGTGTTTCCGGGATAGGCTCCGGCTCACCGTGACCCTATATAGGATTAAGTGGTTTCAGATAATGACATGACAAATTATTAAATGTTTGAGTTTTTACACCTGCGCTGTTATCTAACATTTCATCTTCATCTATGCTTCACCTATATTCATCGCATAACATTTTACAGAAGTACAAAGGCCATAGGAGGTCATTGATTAACATTGCTGCTGGCCTTCAACAAGTATCCATTAAGTGGTTAGTGAGTAAATGGCTTGGTTTATCCCGAGGGCTAAATTGTGAAATTGCTCCAATGGATTTCATACCACTATCGCTACTTATCTGCATAGCTTTTCGTGTTTTGTTTCCATTATAATGATTTTACTTAAATAAAAGCCTAAAACAAACTAAAAGCTGAAATAGAATGTATCGCATAAAAACAATAGCTGCTAATAATCTTGCAACACTGACATGTAAAAACAGTCACGCAAAATGATTTGCCACATATTAAAACAAATTAAGGCCATTACAAAAATATGTTTTTCCAGATACTGTACACTATAGTGCATTTTAGCTACTGTACACTTTCGGACATATTATCTTGTTAAGAGATAGAGGACAATAGCACAGTCCGGTGGTAACATTTGTTTCTCACATAAGACCATGTAGGAAACATTACCTGCAAACATATTTAGTTGGATTCCACTCAGTAACATCACCCCAACTACAGAAAGATGGTAGGAACACTCCTTTAAAAAATCATTGGGACTCATTCATTATGAATACCCGTTTAACCCTTAACACGGTCACAGGAGGGAGTCTGAACCTATCCCAGCTGACAGAGGGTGCACGGGGGAGAATATTCAGGATGTGACGCCAGTGTATCGCAGGGCATTTTTGGGGGGCAATTGCGCGGTGGCCCAGTGGTTAGCGCTGACGCCTCACAGCAAGAAGGTCCCGGGTTCGAGTCTCTCGGCTCCGGTGCCTTTCTGTGTGGAGTTTGCATGCTCTCCCCGTGTCCGCGTGGGTTTTCGCCGGGTACTCCGGTTTCCTCCCACAGTCCAAAAGCATGCTCCTGGATAGGTTGATTGGCTCGGAGACTAAAAATTGTCCCGCAATGCCCGGCGATGGACCGGCGTCCCGTCGTCGGGTGTATTCCTGCCTTACGCCCTATGTTTCCGGGATAGGCTCCGGCTTCACCGTGACCCTATATAGGATTAAGCGGTTTCAGATAATGAGATGAGATGAGAATTGTCTCAGCAGGCTAATAAGCCTAGGCAGCAGCATGTCTTTGTACGTTGGGAGGAAAACAGAGTATCCAACAAAAACCCACGTTGACACGCAAGCTCCACACAGTAACGCACCCGAGCCGAGAATCAAACCTGGGTATTTCTTACCATGAGACGACAGCTACTCATCGCGCGACCACGTGACCCGTATTTAAGACTCATTGAGATGTTTGAAGATATACAAGCGTATTAACACTAATAATATTAAATATAGGTGGCTAAGTGGAACACATAATTAGAAATAAATATAGTTTCATACATTTGGAAAAAAAAAACATAACAAAAAATCAGTGGTACTTAGTTATCCAGATATTTTGCCTATTTTTTTAAAGAATAGCCACGGTCTAGGCCCAGTGGTTAGCGCTGTTGCCTCACAGCAAGAAGGTCCCGGGTTCGAATCTCTCGGCTCGGGTGCCTTTCTGTGTGGAGTTTGCATGCTCTCCCCGTGTCCGCGTGGGTTTTCGCCGGGCACTCCGGTTTCCTCCCACAGTCCAAAAGCATGCCGCTGCATAGGTTAATTGGCTCACGGGCTAAATTGCCCCGCAGTGCCCGGCGATGGCTGGCGTCCCATCCTGGGTGTATCCCTGCCTTGCGCCCTGTGTCTGCCGGGATAGGCTCCGGCTCACCGTGACCCTGTATAGGACTAAGCGGTTTCAGACAATGAAATGAGATGAATAAGGCTTTCCTCAAAATACCTGCAAGTGTAACCGGTGGCTATGGTAATGCGTTCTACATATTCATGGTCACACATTAGAATGCTTGCGTGTTAGCATCGCACACGCCCCTAAGTACAGGGAAACACGCCCACCCTTGCGGCATAGTTCCTCAGTGTGAGTGATGACGTGATTGAGGCGAGTGCTTGTTGCTGCAGCTCTGCACATATTTATAAAATTACGTCCATAGTTGGTTAATAATGAGGTGTTCTGTATTATCCGCAGGGCTGTGGAGTTTTGATGTGACTACGTGTGTTGGTATGTGTGTATGAAGGTGTTGTGTCTGCAGAGTGAATAAACAACATCGTTTCGAGAGAATATACGTGTGGAAGCATGCCCTTGTGGTGGAAGGTGGCAGTGTCGAGTGTCGGCGAACCAGGAGCGGTGCATGCGAAGCGCGAGGAGGGATTAAACAAAAACACAACGCAGAACTTTACCATCCGAATCACCTCCTCCTCGCCACGTGTGCACTCGCGTGCGCCGAGTTCACATGGTTATCTGACATCTAGCTGGCCCAGGCACCGGCCTGCAGTCTCTCGTGCGATCGGCGGCAGCATCATTGTGGGTGTAGAGAGAGACGGTGCAGGTTGGTGCCGGCTACACAAGCAAAAGATCAAGACCGCGTTGTTGACAATATTAAATATATTGTTACCCGACACGTTATTACCACCCATTAAACGTTCAACTGTAACGCCTTTTGTGAGGTGCCTCAGCTCATACGATGCTGAGAAATCAGGCAAGCCCTGTGAATTGAAACTGGCTTGGAGAATTCGGATTGTGGCCGGTAATGATGGATACGTTTTTGAAAAACATAGAAACGGTGCTGGCGGATGGGAGGTAGTTGTTGTGGGTACCAGTGCCACACTTTACTCAGCGCTGCCTGGTAAGGCGGCCAGTAACACACCTACACAAGCGCTTTAGCTAGCCACAGACAAAGCAGAAGGGGGTTATCGAAGTTCCGGGGTGTGAATAGGCCAAGATTAGTGTTAATGTGATTCAGATGTAGACCCCACACAACAAAAGATGACTCGACACATACATAGTACCCACACATATATATGGGAGCAACAGGCACTACACACACATACTGCGCCTGAGGATGCCTCTAAGGTGTGAGGCGAAACGTCGCGAGGAGAGGAGCGGAAGCGAGCGACGCAGCTGTCCTGAGACAGTAGCTTTTCGAAGCAATCATCATGCATCGAGCCATGAAAACCTACATCATTACATCAAAATATAATACTATGAAAACCGGACATATTCTCTAGGCATTTTCACTCTGGGAAAAGTATCGTTTCTACTGCTGCACCAGGTGATGGAACCTAACCAAAGACTTGTCTTGCAAATCCATTGAAGTTATGTAGGGGTCGCTGACCCTATGCAGATAGGGGTTACTGCCCCTAGCCCTCTCAATCCTTGTCATGTCCACGAGTGGAGTAGCGGCCGGAGAAAAGAGTAAATGGTTCTGACTGTCCGCCGTTGCCCCCATCCCGTTTAGCCCCCGGGCCCCTCAAAAGGAGACCCAACACGAGGAAAGAGTGGTTACGTTGCGGTGGGCCCCAGCAGGGTCCCACTACCTGGCCACTGTTCACCCTCCATCCTCGTCTCCGAGAATTCTATCTGCCTGGCGAGGGCCACCCGTTCCTCGACGCCCTCCCACACTCCCCACTCACGGCACACCAACTACTACGCCACTGGTCCCCAGACACACACACAGACACGGCGAGCTAACCATTGTGCCACCGCTCCCCCACACACCCACACACAGCGTGCCAACCACTGCACCACCGTCCCACTTACCAGCGATACAATTATCATACACTCGTGGATGATGTTGAAGACGAACTTTATTCCTCGCTGCCCATCCGGTTCGTCGCTAATCTCACTCCCCATCCATCCTTCCCGTGATCGCTTTTCCCGCCTTTTTTCCTTCTGCTGTCAAATGGTGGCTCCTTCGCCCACCACGTGTCCCCTCCCCCCCCTATATTTCCATCTGTTCTGTCGGCCTATGTGTCCCTCGGCATCTTACCAGCCTTCCTGTGTCACCACGCATCTCCCCTCTGTTACTAGGCCCTCGTTAGTAGGTGCCCTTGTGTCCCTAAGACTCCTTCTCCCTGGCTGCCCCTACCCAGCCCCCCAGTTCTTCCCAGAACAATGGCCACCGCCTCCCCCCTACCCTATGTCTACACGTGTCCCCTGTCACTGTGCCTCAGCTATCTAATACTACTCCCGTCTCTCTGTGTATCTCCCCACGTCTCTTCCTCTCTCTCTGTATTCCCAACACTCACCCGTCCACTCTTCTCAGCCAGTGTTGCTCTCTTTCCTCAGATGCCCCCATACGCTCACTCTCTCTCTCTCTCTCTCTCCACCCCCTTCCCGAAAATCTCATTCGTCTCTCCTCATTCGTCCAGCCTATCGTCCGAAATCCCATCCCCATTGGCCCTTCTCTCCACTCTCCCCCCACCAGTATTTTTACTCTTTATTGGTCAGTCGTCATCTCTGACATGGCAGCTACTCTGCCTCCAGGCGCGTTTGCCCTGGAACCTGGCCCTTGGTGGTGCCCCTGGCTGAACCAAATTCCACAACTTGGGAGAAAATGTGTAATTTATCCCCCCTCCCCCTCCCAATGGGGGGTTCTGGTCTAAATGCCATAGCGTGGCTTGGGGTGCATCGATGCGAGCCTCTACATAGTTGTTGGGTGTTGTTTGTGAGATCCATGGCACTACAGTTAAATTACACCATGGCAACATGAGTGTGCCTTGTGTGTACGTGAATGTCACCAGCTGAATGCTTTTTTTTTTTGCAAGTTTGAATATCTTGAAAATTCTGATTATTTTTGCAAATGCCTCTCCCCCCACCCTCCCTCATCTCCCTGTGCCGGAAACAGAAGATTCATGGATACGATGATAGAAGAAATTCCTGGAGGTGCTTTCAGCGACCTCCCCAATATTACAAAAATGTGAGTGACCATTTGTTTCCCGACACTTTTTCCATGGGCAACCAGCTCTCCATTCAAGTGGTGGCTTGTTGTGACTAAACAATGTCTGTAATAAGATTGCGAGAAATAGAATTTGTCACGATACAATATGTCAAATGTCACAATACCACAGTTATAATAATATCGGTTTTCCCTAACACGTGTAATTGTATATTATGTTTGTGTTGCATTTTTTTGTGCTCTTAGTTTTTCTGGTATGAATACTATATTTATTTATTAATGCGGGCTATGAGTAATCAATGGTAATTTACTATGTATAATACTGATGAATGCTTCCAAATACTGCTCTTTTGGAATAGCCTGTCGATCGCACCTTATCTCTCTTTCGCGATGTCCGCCTATTACTTTGGAGAGATCTTTAGGCGTCCTGTGACTGAGTGCTCTATGTGGCTGTGCTGCTTGATGTGTTATTAAGCCCTTCTCATTCCACGCCCCTCCCTAACAGGGATAATCGATAGGGTTCCATTTCAAAGGTTCTGTTGTCTTTTTCACATATTTAAATCCAAATTAACTTAATCCAACTCCACCTCTGATTTCCAATTGCCTTGAATTTGTATTTCATAGAAGCCTGCTGAGTTGTTTAGACATTTGTGGCGGGTGTTTTTTCTAAGGTCAGGTGTTTGTGTGATAGTGTCTCATGAATGTGGTCAGGTTGATGTCTGCACAAGTTTTCTGGTTTAAAAAGTCTTATTTCTCATGCTATCTGTGGTCAGTGTTTAAGACTGTTTACTGTTGATTTTAAAACTGGCTGCAATATTTGGCTGAGTTTTTTTCTCATTACTTGTTTGTAGTTCATGCTTTTTGCTGTCTTGTGAATCTCCATTGCTTCATGGGCCTTTGTGGTAGATAGCAGCCAGTACACACCGAGTGCTATTCGCTACAAAGACCATTAGTGCTGGTGGCCTTACATTTGTATTTTCAAAAGACCTGCTCAAGGTCATATGTACAATTTTATTGCCATGGTAATCTGGGTAAGGCTAAGGAGCACTGCACATTTAATACACATTTTCGTTTGTTGTTATAGCACTCTTCATTAGAAATATATATTTTAGAGAGCTCTATTTCAATAGTCATGTCTATTTAATGTCCCCATGTGGGCTGCTCTTCGTACCTTTTTTTGTAATTACCCATCTTCTTTGACAAAGGAGTCATTATATTCATGTTCTGGCAATCTGTGAACTCTAAGGATGGCCTCCATTCTTGATCACCATAACTACACCACTTTGTCGAATAAGACGGTTATTACCCATCTTCTTTGACAAAGGGAGTCATTATCTTTATGCCTTGGCTATCTGTGAACTCTATGGATGGCCGCCACTCTTGTTCACTATAACTACACCAATTTACTTTGGCTTTCGTCACCAGTTATGGTTTCATAGTAGGTAGTGCTCACACAGCCAGGTGATTTTCAACATTATCAAAATAATACCGTCTCAATGATGCCTTCCTCACAAGACTAGCTGCCTAGCAGCCCCATAAACATACACGCAAGTCCGTTTTAAGGTGCTTGCTCTGGTTCCAATGAAAACTTTTTTTAAAAAAATCAGGAAAATCTTATCACGCTTAACTGCGTTGTGAGCCCGAAACTCTGTTTGGCAATATTTCTCCACTTGGTCCATTAACCACCGCTTTGGAAACGGGCAGAAAAACAAAAAAAACTCCTTTTTGGCGCTGTAGTGTGGGCCGCGTTCTGTCAAAATAGTTGGTCCAAAATGTTGGCCAGGATAAATCCCGGGGCGCCGGTCCCATTGGGGAAAGCTATTGGATATCACGCAGTTTAAAATTGGCCGTTGGCTGGTGCTGTTACCCCAGGAGTGTGGCAGTTTTACAGTGAAGGGCGAGGCACAAGACACCTTCTAACCGTTGACCTCATGTCAACCGCAGCAGGGCACATAGTGCCCTCCTGTAGGGAGGCCATGGATTACGACACTGTTTGGGGGGGTGGGGCACGATAGAGGGCCACATCGCTACTTGTAATTGGGAGGGCGTCGGGGGTTCTGGCTGAAAAGATGAACGTTTCATGCGAAAAGAGGATTTTAGAAGTGAGTTAGTTTGGCACCAGCTGGGACGACGAATTTGAAAGAATTGGTTTTCATGAACAACTGTTGCAGGAAAATGCAGCGGGCACCTACTTGGCCCTGATGCTGACACGAAACGAAACCTCGAGCCTCAGTTGCATCTCACCGTGAATTTATTTAGCAAAAAATTTCCTTCCTGAAAATCTATTGGAATGACATTTGCAGTTATTTAAAGGCAGACGTGGATTTGTACCTATAACGGAGCATTCAACCTTACCACGGAGTAACTATTTTCCAGCTGTGCAGAAGAAATAACCCATATTTGGTCTCTTTGAGCTGCCTGTTGATGCAATTTGTCGGTCACCTGACACCATCAATGTTTAAGGCAAAAACCAAACAAAAGCTGCTATTGCCATCAAATGGATTACGTTACACCCTGTACAAAATACTGTGCAGTGCATATATAGCACATACTTGATATATTACACACAATCCAAAGCGATTTACTGCACAAATGACTGTGGCATGGTACTCTTTTTCCTGCTCACAGACCTCAAGCACTTATGTAAATTCCCCTTTTATACAGTGACTGTGAGTCTCTTCACGAGTGCCTTCCCCACAAATGTGGTACCAATATTGACAACCATTGGTTGGTGATCAACTCTCAACTATCCAACTGCAAACATTGCTGCATCCGGTCTATTGCTGAATCACCCAACCACCTCGATAAAGTATTATGAAGCAAATATAACATATTTTGGCCATTCTCAATTTACTGCCGCTTGAAGAAATTCCCATGCCATGAAGTTCTATAGGTAGTTTTACATACATGTTTATTAAATGTTTGTTAATGCAATGAAAGGTCTCATTTAGATAGATATGGTTGCTTCTGCAGCAGAACTACCAAGTGAGCTTGCAAGATCTAGATGCAGCATTCCTGCAACACAACGAACGTCTGAACTGACCAACGCAACAACCCGTCATTTAAAATAGATGTAGAGACACATCATAATAAATGCTCAGGATGGTAAGTGGACTTGTGTAGGACTTGTCAATGGAATGAGTTATGGCCACTGAACGAGATGGGTTATGGAATGGCAGTCAGAGGAGGGAACTTGCCACAAAGGACGACCGTTGTGGAAAGTGTAGCAATTGGATGGGGGCTCTAGTAGGAGCAAGGTGGATTACGACATCATTCGACCACGTGGGGTGGCTTTGACCCAGCAGCGGATTGATCATGGCTGATGCAGATGATGATTTCATGTAAAGGTCACCTTTATAATAATGTAACGCGGCTTCTATCTCAAGGTCATAAGTTAATCTCTCTCCAGTAGCCGGCCATTCTCTCTGTATCTTTTCACCTCTACTTCAGCTCACCTCTCACCCGCATGCAGCAGAGTCTATGCTTAAACAAGGTCAGGTAACTCTACATTTCCATATGATTTTTATCTGGGCGCAATCTACCAGTAAATACAATAACGTGTGAGCAGCATATTCGTATTATTATGAACTATTGTGCATTGCCTCTCTCTCTCTCTGTATCACTTTGGTTTCTCTTCAGAGCGAATAACTCTTTTGCCTTTTAATAAAGATTTCCGTGGAGAGGAACACTCTCTGTGTCTCACTATATTACTGTATGTCTCTCCATAGCTGCTTCGCGTAGTATCTGGATTTGTCTCTCTCGCTATCGGTGCCTCTCTCCGGGCCTGCTTGTCTTCATCTGCATTTCTGTCGCTGTGTCTCTCTTGGTGTCAGTCTCTCTGTGTGCCATTCGGTGCCTCGTTTCCTATCTGTTTTCGTCTTCATTATGTTGCTATCTCTGTGGGTTTGGCTCTGTCGACACTGTCCACGTCTGTGTTCCGTGTGTTTGCATCTTGTTTCTCTCTGTGTATCTCAGTTTGTGTGTCGCGGTCTCCACTTTCTCCACATACTCGCAATTAGTGCCAATGTGACTCGATTTTCACCACTCTCCTTGTCGTGTTTCATGCCTAACCCCCTGACTCCCGGCCCCCAACTCTCGCATCGATCATTAAAGTCGCGTTTTATATTGTTTGCGTTGGTTATTTCGAGCGTTTACTGCACCGCAGGAATTACGTATCCAGAGCTTGCAAGCTCACTGGGTATTTTATGCTGCAATAAAAATCATCTAATGAACGTCGAAGTATCAGAAAATCATTTCGGCTTCAACCACAAGTGTTCGCCGGTTTTGATGCCACTTCTCAATCTACTTTGCAGTTTATTCTCCATCACAACGCAGCTGAGACACGTCCAGGCAAACGCTTTCTCCAACCTCATCGAGCTCAAGTACCTGTAGGTATTGCAATGCGGACAAATCGCTGAGTTTACGAGACAGAGTTTCTTAGCACTTGAGTCGCTTTATTGTTGTTCGAGCTGAGTGATCACTTGCAGCTCATTGCGTGACTTTTGTTTACAGCGTTAATTTCATTGTTGATCGTTTTAACAACTTTCTAAATACGGTTTGCATCTGTTTTGTTGCATTTGTCATGATACAGAGAGATTAAGCATGCAAAGAATCTCGCTCACATTCATCCTCTCGCGCTCCAAAACCTTCCCAATCTCAAATTCCTGTAAGTACCCACCACTACGCAATTTAATGCACATTTAATGACATTTCTGGTGGTGCGGTGGTGATGTAAGTAGCGCTGTCGCATCATAGTAAGAAGGTCCCGGGTTCGATTCCCGGCTCGGTTGCCTTTCTGTGTAGACTTTGCATGTTCTCCCCGTGTTCGCGTGGGTTTTTTATCCAGGTACTCCGGTTTCTTCCCACCGTACAAAGACACGCTGCTGCCTAGGTTAATTAGCCTGCTGATAAATTGCCCCAAAAAGTGTGCTCTGTGATGTCTTGGCGTCACATCCTAGGTATTTCCCCACCTTGTGCCCTCTGTTGGCTGGAATAGACTTTGGCCCCCCACACCCCTATACAGGATTAAGTGGGTATTGATAGATTATTATTATAACAATTACACTTCTAGAGCGCTTTTCACCTAAGGGTCACAAAGCGCTGCACAGAGCTGTGGAGAGAACATTATGTCAGCAACAACAACAACATCACGACAGTTCAACTGAAAGTCAAATAATAGCAAAACATTACAGAAAGAGGTAAAATAAGCAATAAAAAATTAGTCTTCAACAAGCAAGAAAGGAATAAAGGTTCTTGAGCAGGCGCAGGTCAGCAGCGAGCCATAATCCTGGCATGACAACAGTGAGCCGTATAAAGTGAGTCTTGAGACGAGATTTGAAGATGCCCAGGGACTCAGCTGACCGAATCTCCCCAATGGAAGGGCATTCCAGAGTCTGGGAGCAGCACGCGAGAAGGCTCTGTCACCCATCGAATGGAGGTGCGATCTGGGAACATGCAACAAGACTGCATTGGAAATATCGAAGTTGTGGTATTGAGGAGGGTGCCTTAAGTAGGTCACGGATATATGTCGGAGCTGCGCCAATGAGAGCCTTGTAGGTGAGAAAGAAGATCTTGAAATCAATCCGATCTTTTCCAGTAGCCAGTGGAGAGACACCACTACTAGGGATATGATCGTGGATGGGTGTGTGAGTGAGGACTCTAGCAGCCGCATTCTGCACACGTTGAAGACGATTGACCAGGTAGGCAGGGGTGCCATGGAGCAGTGCATTGCAGTAATCGATTCGTGAAGAAATGAAGATGTGCATTAGCTTCTGAGCATCAGAGGGTTACAGAATGTTGTGGTCTGGCTATGTTTCTGGGATGAAAATAGGCTACCTTCATCACCTTGTTGATGTGTGTATCGAAGCTGAGTGAGGAATCAAGAGTCACTCCTCGACTCCGGACTGCCTTAGCAACTTCAATGGTCTGGTCGTCAAGCATCAATTGGATGGGTTCAGCCTTGGGCAATTTGTGCGGGGTTCCGACAAGCAAAACTTTTGCTTTGTCGCCATATAATTTTTAGGAAATTTGTATTGAGCCAAGCCTTCACAGTTGACAGTGAGGACGACATGCAAAGACCAGGAATATTGATGGATGGCTTTGCATCGATATAGATTGGGATGTCATTGGCATAGCAATGGTAGCTGAGACTGAGGCTGCACAGGATATGGCCAAGTATTTGTATGTCGATGCGACAGCAGAGTGGGCTGAGAATTGAACCCTGGGGAACTTTAGACATAACAAGATGTATCTCTAAGTTATATCCTCCAAAGCTGATGAACTGCTTCCTGCTTGAGAGGTAGGAGCTCAGCCAGTGTAGGGCACAGCCAGAGACCCCTATACCCTCCAGTCGCTCAAGTAAGATTGGGTGGTTAATGGTATCGAAGGCAGCGCTCAGGTCCAAGAGGATAAGAATACTTTGCAAGCCTTATCAGTAGTGACGAGTAGATCATGAACTACTTTAAGCAGAGCAGTTTCAGTACTATGGCCGAATCTGAACCCAGGTTGGAAGGGATCGAGGAGGTCCTTGTTGAGAACTAATTTCTGGTGTTGCACTGCTCCTGCACGTTCAAGGACCTTAGAGAGGAATGGTAAATTGGAGATGGGGTGATAAGTATTAGGGATGTTGCAATCGAGGCCAGGTTTTTTTAAGCAGAGGGTAACTGCGGTACATTTGAATAGTGGGGGGACGATGCCAAAGTGAAGTGAGTTATTAAAGAGATTAGTGTCGAAAATGGCAAGGGATTTAAACTTTGCCCGAATGATTTTGGATGGAAAGGGGTCCAGGGAGCAGTTTGTCGGCCAAGATCTGGTAACTAATGAATGAATAATGATTTTTCCTTACAGACGTATTATGTTTCAAGGTCCACGTTTTTTCATGAATAAAATGTTTGTTGTTAAAATTGCAATGCATAATGCAGCCGTGTTTCTGCTTTCTAGATTCCTGTATCCAATCATTAACTTATTAACGGAAGTAAAGTTGGGAATTGATAACCATTGAAATCAAGAATTAGTTTATAGTTGGGGCCAAAACAATTTACTAGACATTGGAGGTCAGGAAAGGAGCACAATAAATAAATTCCATCTCACGATGGTCTACAACAGTGGTCTCCAACATTAATGGACACAAGATCATCATCATTATTAATACCTGCTTAAGCCTCTGCAGGGTTTTGGAGGGACGGAGCCTATTTTTGCAGACAGAGGGTGCAACGAAGGGCTATACCCAAGGTCACTTTTAAATTCTAAATGCAACACAAGATCAACCGTTAAAATGTTACTTTCCTAAACCGTTCCCAAAAATGTACACTATGCATAACATTCACATTGTTATTATGACAAATATGCTTGGTGCATGCTATGGGTGCTTGCTGCACACTGTAGATAGCTAGATCAACGTTATTGTCATCCCTTCCGTATACAATTGTAGTGTAGAGAGGAACGAAATTACGTTTGTTATAACGTTTCTTATGGTCCCCGGTGCAAAAACAAAACAAGGTTGAATACACATTCAACAGGGTAGGGCAAAACACGCAGACAACATAGACTATATCTAGTAAAGTGAAGTGGCCAGTGCAGGTACCCATCAGTGTGTATGGGGGGTGGAGTGTTTGTGTCCTGCTGGTTATGATGAAGAGGGGCAGGGTATTATGGCATTAGGGAGACTGATTACTTGGGGGAAGAAGCTGTTGCAGAGTCTACCAGTTCTGGGCAAGATGCTGCAGTACGTTTTGCCAGATGGCAGGAGGGTGAAGAGAGAAGTGGATGGGGTCCTTTACAATGCTGGAGGCCTTGTGTGTGCAGCGTTTGAGTTAGACGTCATGGATGGAGGGGAGAGGGGTCCCAATGATGTTCTCCACTGTCTTCTCTATTTGCTACAAGGCCTTGCGGTCAGAGGCATTGCAGTTCCCATACCAGACAGTAATATAGCTGCTCAGGACATTCTCAATGATTCACCTGTAGAATGTGGGGAAGGTGGGTGGAGGAAAGGCTGGTTCTCCTTAGTCGTCAGAGGAAGTGGAGATCTTGTTGTGGTTTCTTGACTCGGAAAGCAGTATTCACTGACCAGTTGAGGTCATCTGCAATATGCACACCAAGACACTTGGTGTGCACCAAGACACTTGGTGTGCATATTGCAGATGATTATAGATGACTGTCGTGTCATCAAAAAACTTAATTATGTAGTTAGAGCTGTAATTGGTGGAGCAATCGTGCATTAGCAATGTGAACAGCAATGGGCTGAGCACACGGCCCTTGGGAGCACCCGTGCTCAGTGTGGTGGTGCTAGAGATATTGCGGCTGATCCGGACTGTTTGAGGTCTCTCAAAAAGAAAGTCCACGATCCAGTTACAGAGGGAGGTGCTTAGGCCCAGCAGGTCCAACTTCCATACCAGCTTCAGGGGGATGATTGTGTTGAATACTGAACTGAAGTCAATGAACCGGATTCTGACATAAATATTCTTCTTTTCCAGATGGAACAGGGCCAGATGAAAGGTAGAGGAAATGACGTCTTTCATGGATCAGTTAGGGCGATATGCAAATTGGAGTGGGTCTAGTGGGGGGGGGGAGTCGTTTTGATGTGGCCCACGACGAGCTTTTTGAAGCAAAGCACTGCATGATGATTGGTGTGAGTGCCACTGGGCGACAGTCATTTAGGCAGCACACTGTTGACTTATTTGGCACTGGAATGATGGTGTTTTCCTTGAAGCACGCTAGGACAACCGTCTGACTCAGGGAGATGTTGAAGATGTCAGTGAGGACATCCTCTAGCTGGGTATGCACATTCCCTAAGCACGCGACCAGGTATGTTGTCGGGTCCCGCAGCCTAGCATGGGTCCACTCTGGATAGGGTAGGTCCTGATGTCAGATGTGGACAGGCAGAGTACCTGGTCACCAGGACACGGGGTAGTCTTCCAAGCAGGCATGTTATTCAGTTCTTCAAACTGTGCATTGAAATCATTCAGCACGTCCTAGAGGTATCGCTGTAACAGGCACATGTGCAGTGTTATAGACAGTGATTACCTGTATGCCTTGCCATATGCGCTGTGTGTCTCTGGTGTCTACGAAGTGACCATGCATTTTCCGTGCGTATATGCGCTTTGCAACCCAAATAGCGCGGGATAGGTCAGCCCTAGCTTTTTTGAGAGCTGTCTTGTCCCCTAATTTAAAGCGAGCGTCGCGGGTTTTCAGCAGCGCACGGACATCTATGGCCATCCGTGGCTTCTGGATGGCACGTGTGGTGATTGTCTTGGAGACACTAACAACATATGTGCAGTTACTAATGTAGCCAGTCACCGATGCTGCGTACTTCTCCAGGTTGGTTTGGTGGCCATAGGTGGCGGCTTCCTTGAGCATATTCCAGTCTGTGTAGTCAAAACAGTCCTGTAATGCTGTGGTCGCTTCCACCGGCCACACTCTGATCTGTTTCGCAACCGGTCTGACACGTGTGAGCAATGGTCTCTAAGCTGGGATTAGCATAACAGAGCGGTGTTGCAGCGATGTGGAGGCGGGGGGCAGCCTTGAATGCATCCCGGATGTTTGTGTAAAGCTGATCCAACGTGTTTAACCTTCTGATTGCCAAGTTAACATGTTGGCAGAATTTATACGGAACTGATTTGAGATTTGCATGATTGAAATCTAATCTCTAGCCACAATGAAACCGCTGTTTGGAAAAGCAGTTTGTAGTCCGCTGCAGTGGACTGGCGTCCCGTCGTCGGGTGTATTCCTGCCTTACGCCCTGTGTTTCCGGGATAGGCTCCGGCTCACCGTGACCCTGTATAGGATTAAGCGGTTTCAGATAATGAGATGAGTTTGTAGTCCGCTGATGGCCCTGTAGAGGACGCACAGTGCCTCTTTAGTGTTAACGCTGGGAGGGATGTACACAGCCACGATAATAATTGTGGGAAAGTCCCTCGGTTGATAGTAATAATAATGATTGCACTTCTAGAGCGCTGTTCATCCGAGGGCCATAAAGCGCTGCAGAGAGCTGTAGAGCGAATGTCATTTCAACAACAACATCGACGGCATATCACCAACAATAGCATTTTTGTTTATTCTGTAAATGGGAGGCCGTGACTTTATTGCAGAGCGGGGGGGTTATAACAATAACCAAGATTAAAACAACCAATAACAACCCAGCTCAATATCGGCGCTAGTGAGCAGGCCGTTTAAAGGAAGGCTCGAAGGGGGGAGGTAACGCGGGCCTCACCTGAGCAACGTGCTGGGTGGTTTCCGGGGGTGGTGAGGGGGCCTTAGCAGAGCTCTGCCGCGGAGAGGACGAGAGGTCCGTGGAGGTTTGGTTTCCTCTGGGATTCAGCGTGGCCTCTCGGTACTTAACAGTCAAGTATTCCACCAGCAGAGAGCAGTGGCTTGAGACTACTGTGGCGTTTGAGCACCATTCGTTGTTGATATAAACACATCACTCCCCACCACGCGTCTTGCCGGAGGACGAGGCTTCCCTCTCGGCACGAAAGGAGGCTCGTTAGCCCGTCTAGCTGAACGGCCGTGTCTGGGATGTTGTTAGGAAGCCATGTTTCCGTGAAAACAAAAACGCAACAGTCCCTCATCTCAAGCTAGATGGACAGTTGTAGTCTGAGACAATCCAGTTTGTTGTCCAGAGAATGGACATTGGGCGGCGCGGTGGCCCAGTGGTTAGCGCTGACGCCTCACAGCAAGAAGGTCCCGGGTTCGAATCTCTCGGCTCGGGTGCCTTTCTGTGTGGAGTTTGCATGCTCTCCCCGTGTCCGCGTGGGTTTTCGCCGGGTACTCCGGTTTCCTCTCACAGTCCAAAAGCATGCTCGTGGATAGGTTGATTGGCTCGCAGACTAAAATTGTCCCAACAAAAAATTGGATAAGAACCAACATTTAAACCAACATTTAAAACATTTAATAACATTCTTACCGAACCCTAAGTGGCCGCTATTTCCACACACGCTGCAATCTTGAAAGTTTTACTCTCCAGCAGCTTGCATTTGTGACCCATGGCCATCACCGGTTTCAGCACAACCATCATACTATATATATATCTCACTCTATGTATTTCGTAAATGTTCAGATCAAGTTTTCAAGAATCGACCTGTCGATCACGATCGAATGGTTGGAGACCACTGGTATACAAAAAAATGGAATGTAAAGGTGCAACCCTGCAATTGCCTGATTATGCAACTGCAGGTGGAAGAACCTCCGCCAGTGGGTGCTGTAGAGAGCTCCATTTTTGGTGGTGTTTTGGTTGATTCCCCCATGCTGGCCAGATGTCTGGGCAGAGCTAGGAAATATAGTATACTCACACCTTACCCCACTATCTGCTAGTCTGTTGTGACTGGGAACATTTTTACCAAAACAGTGCAATTAACAGATGATGATAAATAAGGTTTTAGGCTTTCTGGAAATAATACAAGTGTTAAGATGTTCAAACACCAGATCATATTTATATTATATTTAGATTATTTGGTGTTTAAAAATCTTAACACCTTTATTATTAAGCCTTACAATAATATTACAATATTACTTTTTTCTATCTTGCATCAACTGTATACTGGTGAAAACGTTCCCATCGCATATGGTGGGATAAAATGTGGGTATACGCCCTCCTCTTCCCAGACGCTAATTTTTTGACTAACTGTTGTGTGTAATGATGAAGGTTTTCACGGCTCGATGCATGATGATTGCTTCGAAAAGCTGCTCTCTCGGGACAGCCGCGTCGATGGCTCTCTCTCCTCTCCTCGCGACGTTTCGCCTCACACGTTAGAGGCATCCTCAGGCGTAGTGTGTAGCAGCGTTTCGAACTGTTGTGTACCAAGTGTATACGAGTGAGTCGACAGAGGTTTGGGTCGTTGTAAAACTTGTACCATTGTTTCAACTGCCACACCAGGAGGCTGAACCGAATACCTGTGGAATGATAATAATTACCTCATGGCAGCATCCACAGAGCAGCAATAAGTGGGTTATTAGAACCTGGATAAAGAAGAGGGAATTTTGCGCTAATGTAAACTACTTCTCTTTCAGGGTAGTGCAGTGGTAACATCTGTACCACACAGAAAGCAGGTCCTGTCAGAGGTGATTTGAGTCTCTCCTCGGGCGCCTTTCATTGTGGAGTTGGTGTTTTTTCTGCTTGTTCTGCGTTGGTTTCCTCTAGGTTCTCCAGTTTCCTCCGACAAGTAAAAAGCACTTATTAATTAAACAATTGGCCAATATCATCATAATATGCAGGACGCAGTGACTGATGGGTTCGCACTGGCCGACTATGTGGCTGCTTCCCACTCAGTGCTGTACAGTTTCCTGCATTTGCTTGGGACCTGTGGGTGAGAGGCACTGTACAAATGTACTACATTATTATAGTATTTATAACACAGTTGTTGATTGGTGATGCTACACTGTGCTCTTTTCTCATTCAGCACCATCACCAACACAGGGATCAGCAGTTTCCCAAACCTGCGGTGGATCCACTCCACAATCATTGGATTCATCCTGTGAGTACATCATCAGTGGCCAGCCTAAGCTTGCCTGCTCTACTGGTTCTTAACTCGGATCGTCCTCCTGAGTCAAATTGCTGGCCTGGAAAATCTGTATGTTTTCTAATTAATTAAAAGTCCGTTATTTCACCAGTTACACATACGGTTTTCACGATCTCTCTTATTATCTTCATCCCCGCGATATGTGCCAGTTTTTGTGTGCCTCCGAGGTGGTAACCATAGGCCAGCCACATTGCAGACTGCAAAGTCTTCTTCTATGCGTTATGTGACTTCTATTTGGCCACTCCCACTCTGAATTCTTTCCCTCTCCACACCCCCTGTGGAAACAAACGCTGTTCTGTGCAGCTTTCCTCTGCTCGCTCTTTCCTTTTCCTCTCTCCCTCTCTTCCCTCCTATTCGCATTCCCAAAATCTTGACCCAGTCATTCCTTCCCCCTTCTTCTTCATTTGGATGGTTGGGGTTCTCTAAATGTGAAAAAAAACTAATTGGCGTTTTTAAAAGGAAATTATTTTTGTCGAACTGTTTAATACATATAAAATATTAAAAAGATACAAAGCATACTTATATAGCATGTGGCGTCCAAGGAAATGGGAACTCAATTCTGCTGAATTCCATTAGATGAGTATGTAGTTTTAGAATTGCTAGTGCACAAATGCACACACTTTGTAATTTTTTTTATGTTTGAGGAATGCATCTTACATTTCCTATTCTTCAGACATTTAGTCAGTATCAGTACCCGCATAATCTTTGTACAGGGCCCCGGCATACAGGGTGCAAGGTGGGGCCCTCTTTTTGGGGTAATTATTCAGCATAACAAGTCACCTCGGCAGCAGCGTATCTTTGGACGGTGGGAGGAAACCGGAGTACCTGATGAAAACCTACACCGACACGGGGAGAACATGCAAACTCCACACAGAAAGACACCCGAGCCGGGAAACAAACCCAGGACTTCTTTTTCTGAGGCAGCAGCGCTTCTCACTGTGCCACCGAGCTGCCCCCCATTTCCTATTTTTGACACGCGTATCTCAAACTTCATAAATATTATTAGCAGAGCGCTTTGAGCCATACTCTGTCACATTCAGGCTATGCTTTCTGACTTGCATCAAATTCTAGCTTAATCTACTGGAGATTTGTGAAGTTTTACTGATCATTTATACTCGGATTTATATTGTTTCCAAATGTGACAACCTCAAGATGCTATACAGAAATATTGCACATTTATTTCATAGACAGGTAATCAGATGCAGAGAAAACAAGATAGTATTGAGTCTGGTCACGAACAGGGCCATTTTAAAATAGGTTACATTTGGGGTGGTGCGGTAGCGCAGTGAGTAGCACTGCTGCCTCACAGCAAGAAGGCCCCTTGTTCGATTACCGGCTTGGGTGCCTTTCTGTGTGGAGTTTGCGTGTTCTCCCCGTGTCTGTGTGGGTTTCTGCCGGGTACTCTGGTTTTCTTGCACCGTCCAAAGACACGTGGCTACCCAGGTTAATTGGCCTGCTGAGTAAAATGCCTGAAAGTGTGCCCTGCGACGTACTGGCACTATATCCTGGGTATTCCATAACCTCCCTCCCTATGTCGGCAGCATAAACTCCACACCCCCACACAACCGTCTACAGGATTAAGCGGGTATTGACAATGAGTTAATTAATACATTTGGAGACCCTTATATCCAGGTAATCTATGTTAATGAAGCCATATTCTTAAGCGCAAATTATATAAAATGCTCACTTTAATCACAGTTTTAAACCCTTTATTCTGTGAGACAATCGCTGTGAGACAATAGTTGTAAAATAATCGAGTACACACCCATCTGAGAGCCATGTCCATCATTCACTCATCGATTCGTCGAGGTAGGATTTATGATTGCATTGTCTGCCCACTGATGAAGTGACAATTTCTTTCTAGGGAGATGGCTGACAATCTCAACATGCCTCTGATTCCTGCAAACGCGTTTGAGGGCCTGAGCTCAGAAGCGCTCATACTGTGAGTATTCCACCAAAACGTATCGATTAATCCATTTTCAATGTCTGTATTCTGTATATATCCACTATTTTAAAATGACATAACTAAGGCCTTGACATTTCACCATGATGACAGTCTTGATCACGATTATGATGCACAATAATAACAGTAAAACACACAATTCCATGCCAAAACATTTCAGTCATAGCGACCATAACTGGGAATCGAATTCAACAGCAGTGGCGGAATGATAATACCAAGGGCGTTCGAGATTACTTAATTGTTGAGTGCAGCATTCACATTACTTGTCTGATTTTCAGATTTTAATGTACATTCTAGGGTGAGCAGATGTCAATCTCATC
Source organism: Mordacia mordax (assembly GCA_036362905.1). NCBI lineage: Eukaryota > Metazoa > Chordata > Hyperoartia > Petromyzontiformes > Petromyzontidae > Mordacia > Mordacia mordax. Next base: position 6,029,054 of record JAZEWT010000007.1, on the reverse strand, counting down.
TCATTGTCTGAATCCGCTTAGTCCTATACAGGGTCACGGTGAAGCCGGAGCCTATCCCGGCAGACACAGGGCGCAAGGCAAGGATATACCGACGATGGGACGCCAGTCCATCGCCGGGCGGAATTGAGCTCAGGTTGCTGTAGTTATAGCACAGCGCTCTAACCGTTGTACCACCACTCCCAATGTCGTTGTGCAACAGGAGGTTGTACAGCAATGGCATCAGAGAAGTGAAGAGTCACGCATTCAACGGCAGCAGACTCTATCGAGTGTGAGTCGTCGCTCGCGTGCAAATAGTTTCATGTTTTTACCATTTCATTTTGAACGTCCCTGCCGAGCCGAATATTTGCTTGCATTAACGCTATGGGTACACCTGCATAATCGCCAGATACGGTAAAACCTGCTGTAATCTTATATATGTTTACTGGCAA
>JAZEWT010000007.1:5981457-6023591 GCA_036362905.1 Mordacia mordax | reverse complement strand
ACAGCGCCCGAGGATGCCTCGAAAGTGTGAGGCGAAACGTTGCATTGGAGAGAGAGGGAGCGATCGATGCAGCTGTCCCGAGAGAGTAACGTTTCGAAGCAATCGTGATACATCGAGCCGTGAAAAACTACATCAAAATTGTAAATGTAAAAAAAAAACATATGAAGGGTTACTTTAAACAATAATCCGTGCTAGACTTGCTTAATTTGACTCGCAAGTGCTAACGATAAAACGTGTAGAGTCTTGATGTTTATTAATAGAACAGATGTGAAGGTTAATCCTGGGAACTGACTTCACTGTGAAAACATTCCTCCGCTATGAAAAGGGCATTGGATTCACTGCCAGAATTTTTTTTTTTAAATATCTAGTAGCCACACTTTACTCCATCACTAGTGATCTGCCTATTGAGTTGTACTGAGTGGCCTGTTGTGTAGACGGTTTTGTAAACACGAGGCACGCTGTTGATGGATGAATGCATCAGCACGCCTGGGCTCGAAGGGGCTTAGAGCAACTGATCCAGTAAACCCTCGTGCGGGCTTTGTTTTCAGTGACCCAACAATTTATCTTAATTTAATTTGGGGCAGGAGGCCAGCAGGGAGGGTTTCCTACATACGTCCCGTATCCAAACAGAAAGTGTGTATAGATGTGATTAAAGTTTTACCCCTCCTTTTGTGATTTTTGCTTGATTGTAATCGTGAATGTAGTCATATTCTGTAATTAATTTGCAACTGTGTGATGTAATATTATCTCTATTTAGAATGGGTCCGTCACCATTATTTTGGCAGTGCCTATGCTGTTTGACTCGATGCAATTTGTAGTCCCATCAGAGTTACCCTGCGTATTATTCCATCATGGGCGGCACGGTGACCCAGTGGTTAGCGCTGTCGCCTCACAGCAAGAAGCACCCGGATTCGAATCTCGGCTCGGGTGCCTTTCTGTGTGGAGTTTGCATGCTCTCCCCGTGTCTGCGTGGGTATTCGCCGGGCATTCAAGTTTCCTCCCACAGTCCAAAAAACATGCTGATGCATAGGTTAATCGGCTTGCAGACTAAATTGCCTGCAGTACCCTGTGATGGACTGGCGTCTCATCGTGGGTATATCCCTGCCTTGCACCCTGTGTCTGCCGGGATGGGCTCCGGCTCACCGTGACCCTGTATTGGACTAAGCAGTTTCAGACAATGAGGTGACTAAATTGTCCGCAATACCCTGTGATGGACTGGCGTCCCATCGTGGGTATACCCCTGCCTTGCGCCCTGTGTCTGCCGGGATAGGCTCCGGCTCACCGCGACCCTGTACAGGACTAAATGGTTTCTGACAATGAGATGAGATGAGATTATTCCATCATGCGCAAAAAAAAAACTGCAAGTGATCACCATCACTCAACAAGCTGCTCCACTTATAAAGTATTTAAAATGTATGGTTGAAATACACGTCTGTTGTGCTAGCTTTTACATGCTCTCCAATTAAATTTCAGGCTGCACCGCATATTTAATGTCTTTGTTAAAAAGCTGTTGCACGTGGAGTGAAACATCGAGCATAATCCGACTAACACGCGGTGCAATCCAACAAACATATTAAAAACTACACCGCAGCACAACCACGGAACTGTACACAATAGCTTTAGTTTGTTACAATTATTAACACCAAATAGCTGCAGTGGGTTCTATATGCCTTGAAGCCTATGGACTTCAGCGTTTTTGTTTCTGATTTAAAACTTGCGAAATTACGATCTTTAGTGCGACAATTGCAATAGTTAAAGTCTTAAAGACAAAGGTGACCTCAGATGTAAAGGCAGTGATGGCCATTAATATATTGTCACAATCACATGGCTGAGCGAGTTTTGGCAATTGTAAGATGTACAGGAAACGGGTAAATGGCTCTGAGAGTGGTGCACACGGAGAGACTTGACTTTATGGTTGCGAGGAAGAAGGGTGATCCGCGCGGGGAAGTGATCAGGTAACGTGACCTATTGAACACACAACATCAATTTAACAACCCAAATGAATACAAATATCAAAGTACGCCCGTCCCTCAAAGAGTTTGCGCTGTAAAGGCCCCCGTACCACACAATACTTGGTTGCAATAGCCTAGCCTCACGAGGTTCAAATTCACTGCACGTTTCACTGGTACCTGGTGCTCTGTCATGCAGACAATCCATGCGTTTCATTGTATATGTATGTGGATGCAGGTGTACAGTACATTATCTTGCGGTTGGTAATGAGCTATTCTTACACCACTACTCCAAACTTAGCTGTTTCCACACGCCAATCACACCCGTAACACAGTCAGGCACAATCTACTGCTGGCCTGGCTCTCTGTTTGAGACGGCCACCGCTGCTGTGCACTCAGACCAAATGCAGCTATGTACGATCACCCTTATAATTGTCGCTGTGGGCACTTTGCCATCCTGTGCCGCTCACTGGAGTCAAGCTCGGTCCGCTGCTGGCTTGGCTGTCACTGAGACAGCTGCCGCTCTTTCATATGCTGCTGCTGCAGCCGTGCTAGACACTCTTGTAGTCGCTGCTGTAGAGACTCTGCCACCTACCGCCGCTCGCCCTCGTCTTGGTTCACTGCTGGCTTGGCGTTCTCGCATTGCAGTCAAAGCTTGTGCAGTCTTATCCCAGTCTGAGCTTGTGCAGTCTCATACTGCAGTTGTAGCTTGTGCTGCTTGCTGCGTCGGAGCTGAAGATTGTGTCGCAGTTATGCTGTCACTCACAGACTGGCCTGTACACTGCTGCTTGCTGGTATCGAAGCCTTCTTGTCCAATTGCTTGATGTCCACCGGCCATTCCTTGTCTGACGTGACTGCCCTCTTGCTTGGCTGATTTTCCATGCCCAGAGCACGGTCCGCACTGGACTTTTATCCATGTTTGTTTTTTTGTCTCGATGTTTTTCTCCTCTTCGGGTGCTCTCCCCACTCCTACAGCTAATCATTCACGTCCTGTCCACGCTGAACCGTCTTGAATCATCTGGTCAGCTATTAACTCCTCAGTTGAGTTTGAGGAGCCGTGGAAGGAGTCCATGGCCGCTAGTTCACAACCTAGTTTGTCCAAGGAAGTGTTTGGGCTCTCTGGGCACAGTCACCCCCAGCGGGTGACTTCAGGGTGGAATCACGACCCCCGTGGTATCCAATGTTATCCCCAGTGTGTGTGCTGTGTACGTGCGCGCGCCGCTTTGCACCTTCATTCGCGACATAGATTTTATGCTACGTGCAAAATCAGGATACTCAGAGAAATCAATAAACTCTTGTGAACAAAGGCATGTCTACGTGTGCAATTGACGCTATTGTGTACAGAGCATACTCACAATTCTTTCATTAAAATGTGGTAACGGTAGGTTTAAGTGCGAGCAGGTGAGAGCAGGTTGGAGTGCGCTCAGAAGTGGAACTGCACAAAAAAATGCAGCAGCAACGCACTTAAAGATGAAAGTGTCATCAGTCAGCACAATTTTCCATTACACATGGATCTAATGAATGAAAAATCTATAACAAAAACATGTACACAGAAGAATGGACAGATGAATGCCTGGACCAGGTTCCAAGATAGGAATATATTAGGAAACAGGAAGGAGCGTGACATCAGTTAGATATTAATAAACACAAGTGGGTATGGGCAGGACACATCGCGGCTAGAATACAAAAGTGACAGTAGTTCAGAAAATTGATAAAGTTGCAGTTAAGGAATGGAATACATCTGAAAGAACAGCCACCAAGGAGGTGATGTGATAAAAACAGGTCATGTGCAAAAGCTAGATGGATTGTTGCATCTGAAGGATCCTGAGAAATGGTAGTAGTGGATAGATCGTCCTCATTACATTAATAATGATACTTAAACACTTTATAACGTGCACACATTTCACAAAATGTCCAAATTATCGCTGTGATCGTGAAATTGGAGGTGTGGTGCATAGGCCAGGGGTTCTCAATTTTTTGTACGTTTGCTGCTGCCCACTGATGGATTGCAACTCATTTATGGGTCGCGACTCACCGGTTCTAAATGGCAGGCGTAGCATCTCAATCCTGGTGTCAACTTGCACGGTGTGGCGCCTTCAGCCGACTCCTGTAGGTAAAGGAAGTCTGAGTGAATCGAGTCATAGACTTTCAGATAATGGAAGCAGCCATGGAGAAGTTTGAAATGATGATAATGAATAGAACACAAGTGCAATGGGCCAGTTAAGGTGTTTTCCTCAATATTTCAATGCACATTGAGTAAGACAGGGGCTCTCACAAGAAGACCACGATCTGTTTAATTGCACCTTAAGTAAGAAATGTTGACAGAAATAACGTTAATTAAAGTCGCAAATAAGTATAATAAGGTTCAACTTATCCATCTTTATTAACGAAGTCATATACAGCAATTAATCTATCATACCATATCCACCAAAAAAGCCTTTACAAACCTAACCAATTGGCCAATAACATCATAATACGGCAGTGTCCGGCAAATATTGGCGACAGCTGAATGCCTTTCCTCTCGCCTCTGTGTCCTTTTCTCACTACACCTCTATAATGATGTGAGTCGCCCTGGATAAGGGCATCTGCTAAATAACAATAAATAACAATAATAACGAGAGATTGTTTGTACAAACCTTTTTGGGCACTTTGGAAGCAGAAAAAGCCTAAAATAATGTATAGCATGTTTAACAATGCATACTGATAATATAACTAACCAAGTTTTTTTACATATGATGTAATTTTTTATGCATACGTAAACAGGATTATTGCTCTCCGTTATTCATGGGCAGAATATCTTTGTCACGGATTAATTTCTTCCCACTTTAATCTGGTCACAGGACTACAAACTTCGTAAATTAACCGGTTTTAAGAAACGATAAAAATTGACCGCTGTTACCTTCACAAACCATACATTTTAGTAACCACTTTTAACTATAGTTTGCATTATCTGCGTTTTTGTTTTACCTGTGCTACCATTCTTCAGAATAATGAAAGGCTGGCTGCTGTGTGCTTTATTCCATGGTGAGGATAGAGATATTCGGTACCGTGCTTACATTTGTGTGTGTGTGTGTAATACACTGTCATTGGGAGACTCAGTTCAGTATCAGTACCCACTTGATCCTGTGCAGGGTTGCAGGAGGTCGCGGCTTATCTCAGCAGACACAGGGTGCAAGGTGGGGCTCTACCGAGGATGTGCCAGTACATCGCAGGGCACTGTCTTGGGGGTAAATTTGCTCAGAAAGCCGATTAACTTCGGCAAGACCGTGTCTTTTGAGGGTGAGAGGAAACGGGAGTGCCTGGAAAACTCCACAAAGAAAGGCACCCAAGCCGGGAACCGAACTAGGGGCCTTCTTGCGGTGAGGCAACATCGCTACTCACTGCCCACCACGCCGCCCCATTTGGGAGGTGACTACGTCAATTCAACCACAGCCAATGAAGTCCTCATGTGGCTAGGCCCAGCTGCTAACAATCAGGTTGGTTTCACAGGTATGCAGAGCTCATTGCTAAGCATGCTCTCACAACAGTTTTAACTTCTGAAAATACTGATGTAGGTTTTCACGGCTCGTTGCATAAGTGCTTTCCAATGCCGTTCTTTTCAGGATAGCCGTATCGAGCCCTTCCACTTTCCTTTGAGACGTTTCGCCTCCCACTTTCGAGGCATCCTCAGGCGTTCTGAGCCTCATCTTCACTTTGTTAGAACGTCTGAAGATGTCTCCAATGTGGGAGGCGCAACGTCTCATGTACTATCCTTTGGCTCCCACTGTCATTAGCCTGAACCATCGGCCACTGTACATTCTATAATTCCAGAAATATGTCCTGCTAAAGCCCACATATATTTTATCAGTTACTCAGATGTCTCAAACTTGTGTATGATCTCTCATCCACTTGCGGTTGCTGTGTATCACTGTAATGCAAAGTATGCAACGCTGCATGTTTCTTTGAGCAATTTTCAAATACTTTGTTCCATTTTCAATTAATTTCTGCAGCTCGTGACTTGAATCACATGTGAACGAATCTGTTTTGATTCATGTATATGCTGTTGCGTTGCATATAATGGGTCCTCCACATTCTGCAGCCACGACAGGTGCTATCATTCACCATAGTGTTACAACAATAATCAATTCTTTGCAAAGAATCAAGACCCCCAAATCTCAACATTTCAAGGAAGCATTACATGATTTAGGCAATTCTGTTGTTGCCGTCTCAAAAAGCAACAAACGGAGTTGTTTGCTGCTTGCGCAATTAAACAGGGTAATACCAGTTTTTTTTAAATTAGAGGGAGGGCTCTGGGATTAAGGAGTTGTTTTTTGTACCTGAGTAGACGTGCAGTCTACAGATTCTGTATGTTACAGCTTTAAATGCTGCTGTACCTTAAGGCCACAACAACATAGTCGAATAATATTACAATTTATAATGCTTACGCGCGTTATAAAACATGGATACGGAGGTGGGGGGAGGGAGGGGTGGAGTCAGTTGGTCAGGCGGCGCCAGCCCACCAGACACTACTTACATATTGTTATCGCCAATTAGTGAATTTTTGCTGTGGGAGGAAACCTGAGAACCCAGAAGAAACATGCAGAGCAGGAGGAGAACACACAAACTCCACACAGGCGCCCGAGGTGGGAATCGAACCGATTAAGCAGGACTTTCTCTCATCTCATCTCATTATCTGAAACCGCTTAATCCTATATAGGGTCACGGTGAGCCGGAGCCTATCCCGGAAACACAGGGCGAAAGGCAGGAATACACCCGACGACGGGACGCCAGTCCATCGCCGGGCATTGCGGGACAATTTTAGTCTGCGAGCCAATCAACCTATCCAGGAGCATGCTTTTGGACTGTGGGAGGAAACCGGAGTACCCGGCGAAAACCCACGCGGACACGGGGAGAGCATGCAAACTCCACACAGAAAGGCACCCGAGCCGAGAGATTCGAACCCGGGACCTTCTTGCTGTGAGGCGTCAGCGCTAACCACTGGGCCACCGCGCCGCCCAGCAGGACTTTCTATGAGACGCAAATGTGTCACCACTGCCCCACGCTGCTGCCCACAGGCCGAAAAGCAATGCAGGTTGTGGACCTGGAATTAGAAGCCATATGAGTTTATTCGTGATACAAACACAGTTCGCTAAGTCAATGCGCACCTTTACAATGATCTTTTTATTGTCCCAACTGGCTTTTAAAATTATTGCTAATTTGTAGGGTGGTGTTATGCTAAGGTGGCCAACTTTTTTGTTCAGTTTTTTATGTTCAGGAAGTGCACCCATCAGTTGTGGTATATTTTAAACCATGTTTTTTTACTTTCAGTGGATATAGGTGAAATCTCCAAAAGGCTATAATTGCTATAAATTAATTACGTGACTGATATATGCTCTGCCTTTATGAGTACTGATACTCAAATGCTTTAACGCATTATTACCATGTTGAAGATAATTTGCACATATGTTGCTGAATGTTTTGTTAACGGCCCAAAGTGTGTTTACCGAAGCAGATTTTTAAGTTGTTAAATTAGAAAACCTGGGACGATTCATTGATTGAACAATATATATATTTAACAGCGAATTTAGGCCGAATTTTGCTTTGTTGTGATCAGCACAGCGTGTTAGCATTGGTTTCAAGTGTGTCTTGTAACGAGGTACTGGACACTTCGACAGAGTTTTTAAAAATAAGCAATCTTTATACTCATGCCACATGTAAAAGGTACTTGTGTGCATGCGCATATATGAGCATTGTAGCAAAGTGTGATAGTAATAGTTGTATTCTGTACTGTTGTCATTTAGGAAATTAAACAAGGTCTACAGGCAGTGAATTAACAAAAAAACTCACGCATATTTCCACTTGGGCGGTCTGATATTTTAATTATTTAATATTCATGGTTTCCATGCCTCAACGTTTTTGGGAGCACATACTTGTATGCGGGTAACTTGAGATGTTGAATAATTAAGCTATGAGAGGTGCGAGTTTATCCACACAAACATCACGTGCTGCTTATTCACATACGCCCGAGTGGCATTAATGTATAAGAACATCTATTTAATATCTCATCTCATTTCATTATCTGAAACCGCTTAATCCTATATAGGGTCACGGTGAGCCGGAGCCTATCCCGGAAACACAGGGCGTAAGGCAGGAATACACCCGACGACGGGACGCCAGTCCATCGCCGGGCATTGCGGGACAATTTTAGTCTGCGAGCCAATCAACCTATCCAGGAGCATGCTTTTGGACTGTGGGAGGAAACCGGAGCACCCGGCGAAAACCCACGCGGACACGGGGAGAGCATGCAAACTCCACACAGAAAGGCACCCGAGCCGAGAGATTCGAACCCGGGACCTTCTTGCTGTGAGGCGTCAGCGCTAACCACTGGGCCACCGCGCCGCCCCTGAATGGCATATTGAATATTGAATTCCTTCGTGAAAAATAATAATCTGGACAAAATGTTACTCACCAAGCATAGCTACTAGTCAAGATGAGTGGCGTGCTATCAGAACAGAATAGGGAACATCTTAAAGCCCCCTTCTCCCAACGTCTTTAACAATTGGTTATCACGCTGTGACTGCCATAGTCATGTTGTTCACAGTTATGGGTCATGGGAAAATGTTTCCCCTTGCTAAATAAGTAAATATAAAAGTGTCTGCAGCCATCTCTCAAAATTCACGTTCCTGGCGTGAGTAGCAAAATTGCATCATCTCAAACAGAAGCATTTGGTGTATTTCTAGATTTCTTTTGCATAGAGAGATGGCTGCTGGGGGCGAAATGAAACAGAACATCTCCAGAGATTTATCGTGGCATGGGGGCGCCTTGCGGTTTTAAAACCGTGGTGGTGGTACGAGGCTCGCCAGCAGAGGCGGAGAGCGAGGTTGTTTTTGAAAGGTGAGATGCCTCAGGGGGGCCTCGGTTGCTTGTTAAAGGGCCCTCTTGCAAGAATTTGATGGCAAAATAACCGGTGCTTGGCGCGTTAATGACTGAGGGAAAGGAGAAGGCAGGGCAGGCTTGGGAAGCTGTACTCAGCTGGACACTTGGAAGTCCGGACATGTCTCTGGAAGAGTGAGTGCGACACATTTTGGATGTTGTGCAGGTGCCCCGCTGTTGTACTGGAGTGATCGTGTCTGAGCTTCTGCAGCTGCTGCTTCACAATTGGACTTTCCCACCGTGTGAGGACAGTGGTGTAGGCAGTGGGTGAAACTCGACCTTTGGGGACATTAACTTGTTTGCTATCACACATCGAGACCGCAAACCCATTGGTGAATCAGATCTAAGGATTATTTATGTGTTTTTCTACATCATCTTTCCATGATGTGGACCGGCGTCCCGTCGTCGGGTGTATTCCTGCCTTACGCCCTGTGTTTCCGGGATAGGCTCCGGCTCACCGTGACCCTATATAGGATTAAGCGGTTTCAGATAATGAGATGAGAGATGAGAGAGATCTTTCCAAATAAGAGGTGCGTTCTCAGGCAATGAGCGAGTTCATTGGGTTTTAAATGACAGCGCTTACATTTGATACTGGATCTGGATTGTTGGCGTTGATGGCGTTTGTAACTTCCTGTTGTGGGGCGAAGGCCTCCTCTATGTTTTCACAACGTCCTTCACGTTTCGGCTCCCACTGCAAGCTACTGAAAGTGTGTGTTACGTGTGCAGTGCGCGCGTGTGTTTTTGTACTGTTGAAATAGCCGTTCGCTGCTTAAAGTGCTAATAATAAAGACAAAATGTCAAACCTAAGTTTATAAGACCTGGAACAATAAGACACTCCTGCTGAATGGCCTCGAATGTTGTTCCCACATCTCTAAGATTTTGCAATTGGATTGCTTTAGAATCTTCAGCTATAAGTCATGGCAAGTTTATTTGTGGGGCGGCACGGTGGCCCAGTGGGTAGCGCTGTCGCCTCACAGTAAGAAGGTCCCAGGTTCGAATCTGGGCTCGGGTGCCTTTCTGTGTGGAGTTTGCATGTTCTCCCCGTGTCCGCGTGGGTTTTCGCTGGGCACTCCAGTTTCCTCCCACAATCCGAAAAACATGCTGCTGCATAGGTTAATTGGCTTGCAGACAAAAATTTCCCGCAGTGCCCGGTGATGTACTGGCGTCCCATCGTGGGTATATCCCTGCCTTGTGCCCTGTGTTTGCCGGGATAGGCTCCGGTTTATCGCGACCCTGTACAGGACTAAGCGGTTTCTGACAATGAGATGAGATGAAGTTTATTTAACCAGATTATTCATGGGCCAAGATTCCATGTGAAAAAGTATGAGTTGGCAACATACAGTGACTCACATAAGCTTGATTCTTTGCAACAGCTGTATTCTGACCTCGCCAAGCAGTGCATCACAAGACTATATAGACCGTTAACGAACTTCCTCATAAACAAACGCAGCCAGCATAAGACGTCTAACACCACTTTGTTTTATAAAGGTTAAAATGATGAATGCTTCGAAAAGCTGCTCTCTCGGGACAGCCGCGTCGATGGCTCCCTCTCCTCTCGACGTTTCGCCTCACACGTTAGAGGCATCCTCAGGCGCAGTATGTGTGTGTAGTGCTTGTTGCTCATTTATATATGTGTTCCTCTCTTACTTGCTTGTGGCTGCTCTTATTGTTTGTATTGGTAATTTAGTCATCGTGTACCCTGATCGTGAACTTTCTTACAGCTGTTGCATGGTAGCGTGGTGAGTAGTGCTGCAGCCTCACAGTAAGAACGTCTGAGTTTGGATGCCCTTATGTATGATGTTTGTTACATTCTCAAGATGGCGCCACATTCTTCTGCCTCACACCAATGCTCACCACGTCCTCCTTGGTCTTGTATCTCCAGGATGATTTGACCCCATTGAAAGCACACTGTGTCTCAGGCAGACAATCATCCCCCTGGTATACTGCTGAACTCCAGGATCTCAAGGTGAATGCACGCAGGGCCGAACGTACTTGGAGAAAATTTGGCCTCACTGTTCATGGCCAAATCTTTAAGGAAATGCTCGTCCGCTACCAGAAGGCACTTAACTGTTAATGTGATTCTAAAATGAGGGCAAGACAATCTCATCTCATCATCTGAAACCGCTTAATCCTAAATAGGGTCACGGTGAGCCAGAGCCTATCCCGGAAACATAGGGCGTAAGGCAGGAATACACCCGACGACGGGACGCCAGTCCATCGCCGGGCATTGCGGGACAATTTTAGTCTGCGAGCCAATCAACCTATCCAGGAGCATGCTTTTGGACTGTGGGAGGAAACCGGAGTACCCGGCGAAAACCCACGCGGACACGGGGAGAGCATGCAAACTCCACACAGAAAGGCACCAGAGCCGAGAGATTCGAACCCGGGACCTTCTTGCTGTGAGGCGTCAGCGCTAACCACTGAGCCACCGCGCCGCCCAGGCAAGACAATGGAACCCTTTCAAATAGACCCCTGCCCTTCTTCCATTGTTCCTGGAAGAAAGCAATGCTGTAGAAGGACCTTAACATATACATAGCGCCTACATATAAATAGTCATACACACGACACACACAGCGTCTGAGGATGCTTCCAACGAGGCGAAAAGTCGTGAAGGAGAGAGGGGGAGTGATCGACGTGGCTATCCCGAAAGAGCAGCTTTTTGAGGCAATCATTAAATCCTTTTCAGTCAATGATAAAAAAAACACATGTGGTGCATATTAAATGCACATCTTAGCAAAACGCATCCAGCCATTAATGAGGTTCTTAGCCAGGTGAAATGGCACGACATGTTCCCATTGACGTTATGCCCTCATGTAGTTTTTTTAAAGGCCTCAGTAGAGGTGTGTTGATATTCGACTGGTTTGATGGTTTTCTGCCACTGGGTGCCATTGGTTCCACCACACGCAGAGGAAGGAGAGCCAGTTGCCCTGGTGCTCACCCGAGGGATCACTATTGGCCCAGGCCAAGATCGGGTGGCCTAAGGTGGAGATGGGGGAGGACTGAGGGGCGGGACCGAGGAAGGCAGGGTCGTTGCTGAAGTCTGGAGCCCAGCTTTAGCTAAAGCCTGATGCGAACACAGGCGAAGTGTGATTGAACCAGCTGTTTTAATGAGTGTAGTTGAACCAGCTGTTTTAATGAGTGTAGAAATACGCTACCAACTGTACTTGCTGTGTATACTTTATTGAGTTAAATGACTATAATCAGTCTGCGACACTGCCTCAGAGCCATGACACATAGGAGGGTGCACAGTGGCATTGTGTGGGTGTGCTGCCACAGTGGGGTGCATTCTGCATTAAAAAACTCTTCACTATGACTTTGATTATTGGCCCTGGATATCACCAGCAGTAAATGATAACCTACCCTGAATCGCGCTTCCCTTAGGCTGAATCAGCATAAATTTAGTAATTGGTACATTTATATTAACACTGAATAGGCAGAGCCAGGGGCAACTGGGCCTCGAGTGGGCGGCACAGTGGCTTGGTGAGTGGCGATACCGCTTCACCACAAGAAAGGTTCTGTAGTCGATACCCAGCTTTCTATGTGGAGTCTCAACGTTCTCCTCGTGTCCACACACGTTTTCGCTGCGTATTCCGATTTCTTTCCACCATCCAAACACATTCTGCCTCGGTGAATTACCCTAACCAAATAACCCCCGGTGCCTGGAGATATAATTTGTTTACCCCTCCTCAGCTCCACATTTGTTAAAAAATAACTACAAAGTTCAACGGTTCCTTCTTGCTTAAATAAAACATGCTGTTGACAATTCTAGTAGAATATAAATAACAAAATAAAATAACGAGAAACAAAATTTCCACCGTAAAATATGCCCGTACAATTTCTCACAAAACCCAAGTCGCTGCTAAGAATAGCGGGTGCAAAGGCAGGCCACGAGGCAGGTTAATTGTTTGCATGTGCCTCGTTATGGTCTACCAACGCAAATTCCAGGAATCCTTCCCAAAAGGTCGTGTCAGCTGTTGTCAACACTCGCCACCCATAGGATTTCCCAGCCGTTTTCAACAAAACGGGGTATGGAGAGCCCCAAGCACAGACAACTACCATCAGCATCAAACCCATTGAGTCGGCCCTGACCGCCCGCCCCAATGTGGGTGTTTTGAATGAGGCCCAAGGCTGCAGAGTGCCCAGGGAGTTCACCACTCGCTCCAGCTGTAAATGACACGAATCGCTAGAATTGTAGTCTTTCACTTCAAATCTTGGGCGGCGCGGTGGCCCAGTGGTTAGCGCTGACGCCTCACAACAAGAAGGTCCCGGGTTCGAATCTCTCGGCTCGGGTGCCTTTCTGTGTGGAGTTTGCATGCTCTCCCCGTGTCCGCGTGAGTTTTCGTCGGGTACTCCGGTTTCCTCCCACAGTCCAAAAGCATGCTCCTGGATAGGTTGATTGGCTCGCAGACTAAAATTGTCCCGCAATGCCCGGCGATGGACTGGCGTCCCGTCGTCGGGTGTATTCCTGCCTTACGCCCTGTGTTTCCGGGATAGGCTCCGGCTCACCGTGACCCTATATAGGATTAAGCGGTTTCAGATAATGAGATGAGACTTCAAATCTTTCCTGATAGGGAATTTGATGGCAGTTAAAATGTCTCTTAGAACAGGGATTCTCAACCTTTTTTTACCTCATTGCCCACTTGGTCCAATTGGGTATGGTCTCCACAGACCACTAGGTCCGCTGTTTGTCCACTGATGGGCCCCGACCCATCCGTTGAGAACGACGGGTTAGAACAAGTCTTAGGGAGCACATTAACATAACAACAAACTAGAATAAATAATGCGCGGCATAGTATTCGTTCAATGTCTAAGGTATTCGTTTGAAGAGAGAATTACTCTCATCTCATCTCATGAGATGAGATGAGAGAATTACTCAGAAGTGTAAGGAAACCAGCAGAGAGGAAGGTGAAGGCAGTCACGCTGTCAGCGAGGACTGACGTTTGGCAGGCACTCTGTCCTGCATATCACGATGGCATCAGCCAATTTATTGACGAGTTTTTTTTTAGTCGTGAAAGAAAACAGAACCCAGAGGGAACCCACACAAAACAGGAGTATACACAATTTCTTTACATAAAGGCGCCCGAGGCAGGAATTTTACTGTATTTTAGAATGCTCAGTTATATTTCGCACTGCATTATTTTCGAGGCTTGAGCCCTGTCACTGCTTGTTTAAGTCCCAAAGCTGTTGAGAGAAAAATATACAAACGTCAAGAGCAGGATACGAATGCATTATTATAGGTATTACGTGAAATGGAATGTGTTTGGTCACTGAAGCAGGTGCATTTAAAGACGCTAAAAATGTGTGACCTAACAGGTCTCACTTGACGAAGCAATAAATGAAAAGATTACCGCAGTATTTTCCTCTTGGGCAATAAGGATTATACACATTTTTTGGAGTGATGGAAATGTTCTCTGAGTAAAGTATTCAAAAAAGTTACTTGCGCATGACATCACATATGGTAATTACTCACCCACAGGCCTCCTTACAGTTGCCAAGCATAACTCTCATCCTAATTACATAAGTTTACTCCACGCATGAGTAAAACATGTTTGAGGTATCATGCATTTCACATTTTTACCACTTGAAAAAGCAGCAGATTCATATGCATAATAAATGTGGTTATCTTCATGCAAGTGGATGATAGCACAAAAAACTCTGCTAAGGAACAAAAATGTGTTTTCCTTAAAAGCATAATGATCTTCCAATTACACAAATTGGCCATTCTTTAAGATGTTGTATATTTGCCCATGGCAAACATTTTCCAATCTCGGCCTCCATATAACTGC
The DNA here is from genome assembly GCA_036362905.1 of Mordacia mordax. Taxonomy (NCBI): domain Eukaryota; kingdom Metazoa; phylum Chordata; class Hyperoartia; order Petromyzontiformes; family Petromyzontidae; genus Mordacia; species Mordacia mordax. The sequence continues at coordinate 6,008,944 of JAZEWT010000007.1, read as the reverse complement.
ATTTAAAAAAAATGCTCATTAAATAAATCTATCACAGAAAAAAGACAATAACATGGCTACAACACCCACACAACCTCGAGTGTACACCCTCCAAGCGAAGTTCAAAAGACAAAAATGCAACGGCTCTCGCAGACAAAAATGAAAAGCCCACAAATAAACATCTTAATAAATGTGAAAATTCACGACTACAGCCACCAGTTACTAATGAGAAATCGACTCGTGCTCAATTCAGTTGTGTAACGAGCTACCGTTAGGGTGAGCGGGCCTGCAGAATTTCTTAAGGCCCACGTCATCGCACGTGCGTTTCATTTGGTCGGTGGGCCTCTTGAGAAACACTGGCTTCCTCGCGAGCCGATGGCTCCTGACAGCTAAGTCCATGCAATCTTCACAATCATTGGGTGGTGGGGGCTTGTTTAATCCTGGCAAATCCGGCAATGATTTTATATGTCTTATTGCCAGAGATCTACCGGAGTGCATGCGCGGCAGACCTACCCATTTGCGTTTCTCTTTTTCGTAAAGAGCTGAGGCTTTAATGGCCCAGTTGCCAAGCCAAACTTACTTTACACAACACACACCGCCTGTGGCAATTATTCAAATTCACACATCTCCCAAGATGAAATGCTCGATGATGTGGCTGGGATAAGTCAAAGAGGGTCAGTTGTGTTTTTGTTCCCTTTTTTTATAAACCACTGTTGATTGTTAAGCAGTGGTACAAAAGCCTTGAGGCAAAATCTCTCACTAACACACACACACATATGGTCAACATCTCGTGGCTTGGAATAGCAACTAAAAAGCACCACGAAAAAGTGAAGAATCGACGTTTAAACGGCATTAACCTGAAATTATAAGCTGCTGCCAAGTGAAAGATAAGAAATATGAAAAGGAGATTTATGTTATTGTGACCCCTTCTCTTGATCCCATTGATTATCCACACAATTTACAGACTTTGCGTGACTAAAATGGCACAACGCTGGTAACCACTTGGTATAAGATGTTCACGTAAAAAGGCTTTCATGAGAGATAGAAACAGCGCACACAGATAAACAAAGGAGCGTATGTCTGTATTTGGAAGGCTTATTACACATGCTTTAATGTGAACAATTTAGCATATGTAAACAAATTGTATGACTTATCATGCACATTGGTAACTTATATGGCACTGCACACATAAATGCCACGATAAATAAGTCAATCATCCTCAACCGTGTCCCAACAAAAAGGATGAGAGGATATGTCCTCTGTAAATGGTAGATCAAGGACTCCACCGGACTGTGAATGCGGTGAAGTGCCAACCATAAGGGAGTAGATCACTGATGACTGAGTCAATATTAAACGTGCTCTCTACAACAAACGGACCACAGTCAGCTACCTCCCCGGATGCTGCTGTGGAAGAGTTTATATTATTAAAAGTAGAGTTGCATTCATGATTTTTTTTGTTCAAATACCATACGAGAGACGAAGAACCACACTAAGAATAATTAACTTTTGTCGACAGCTTAACCAGCAAAACTTACCAAGTTCGCAAAACTATCAAGTAATGCTATGTAAAGTAAAACTGAACGACACCGATGTAAAAGCAACGGCTGCCTCTGCTCAATACCGATTGTACGCGGATGTTCTTTAAAATTCCTTACAACAGAATCGGCACAGACAGGCTCCCATTTATTCAGAAACCGTAACACACTGCAGCTCCACATAACCGCATATGGCTTGTTTATATGAAGTTGCTGTTTTGCTTTAGAGTACATCGGAGCGTTTATTTGAATACGGATGTTAGCATGACCATAGCATTATCGTTCCTGTGAGATGTTTAAAGTTGTGAGGGGAACGAGACTACAGGTTGACGTCTCCTCGCCACCACAGTGCCACTTTTCATTACCTTTTTTTGCGCCTGGATCAAGCAACGGAAGGTTGGGTTCATGTAAATTACCCAGTGCCAGGTGTCTGATTTGAAAGTTGTGACCCTTCACTGAAAATATTATCCTGGCCTGGCCCGATGATGCCCAGTGTACATCAGCAACCGTTTTCTCAGTTTCGTACTTGTGAACGTTTCAACCGCGCTCACATCCTGAATGCTTGAGCCAACCTTGGTGGAACAAAAATTAAGCAATGGTCAATTCAAGAAAATAAAAACGAGGACAATTCATACCCTGCTTGATAACGACACCGTGAGGCGCAACGTGCCAGCTACAACAATGATCGTTTAAAGAGCGTTCGGTTTGAATTGAAATAAACGGACGCTTTTATAAGCATGCTCCCAGGTGGCTGTAGCAGATGTCAAAATATTCTGCACAATTTCCCTCAATATGTAGGTTTCGTAAACTGTTTATCATCGTTGTTTGTTCGGCTCCTTTGTCTGTCTACTATTCTCTGCCGCAGCAATCGTCAAAAGGTTACCATATATGGACCAACAACTGTTGCCTTTTGCAAAGCATGTCACAGATTGCACTATTTTGTAACCTTTGATTTTAGGTGTTGTTGCGTTTGTCAGTTTGTTGGATCTATGGAGGAATCCCGCACCTAGAGCTTGCAAGCTCATTTTCTACTGTAGTAATGATTATCTACCATTTGACTTTTCAGCAGCAAACCAATTAAAAAATACGGCTTTACACATAATCTTACAGGCGTATTAGACATCAGCTCGATATTTCACGGTGTAGTGGCTGCAGATGGACGTTTATGTTATTTCTGAGCTTAGTTTATCACTGGTACTAAGTACTACTTAGGAACACTTTTTCCTTCCTTCAATTGTTTTATCAATAATTTTATTTGTTATTTGATGTCCATTGATTTCGTCATTATTTTAATTAGTTGTTATTTTCTGATATTGACAAGCCATGCTCTCCATCGATTTGAGCAGCGCGTCATGACCCTCGGGTTAAAGGCGCTTTTAGAAATCCACACATTATTGATTATTGCCTCCAAAAGCTGCTCTTTCGGGATAGCCACGCCGATTGCTCCTCCCTCCTTCATGACGTTTCGCCTTCCACGTTGGAGACATCCTCATCTCTCTCCACTATTTGCGGTCTTTTGCGATGTGCACGTGTGCTACTTACCTCTCTGTTCCATTTGCCACCTTTGGTGTCCAGCAGCTCCTTCGCTGACCTCCGACTGGGTCTTGCAGGATGGTGCGGAAAGGTCAACATGCTCTGCAGGTGACCATGGCCAAATGTTCGCAAATTCCTCCTCCCTGTTTTCCTATAGCAGAATTTATTGAATCACCTACGCACACATTTCCTTGTTTGTGTTATGCGTTAATTTACTTGCGTTTTTAACATGTATTTTTATACAGATAGGAGAAATTGCGCAGCAAATAGTTCCCTTATAGGAACAGATTGCTTCAATGGAAAAATCTGCATGCCGGAAAACTACACTCTCTTTCTGTAAATTAATTTGGGATTGCGCTATGATTAGTTCCATAACAATTTGCCTAGGCCGACTTACACTCTGGGGAATTCATTTATTTAAGATTGATTTATATTTGTGCAATATTTTTTGTTCTCAAGTGACACAGTTATTTATTTATGCTGATTTCTCTTTCCTTTGGTAATTGTATTTTATTTGCTTTGATTTTGTCGTTCCGGTGGCTCTCGAGTCACTTTTGTAAATTGGTGTATCCGGTCTCCCAAGTTTTCACCTGGTCAAAGAAAAGAAACTTGAAACTCTTCATCACTGTGTTATGAAAATCCACACAGCCAAAATTTCCCACGTCTGTAGCCCGAATAACTAATTCATTTTTAATTGTACGCATTTAATGAAACATCCACAACGAGTTGATTTTGAAAACTATCAATGGGAACCTTCATTCTACCGACCCCATCAAGATCATGTTTCCTGCCCCCTCCACCAAGACATTTAAAATATGCACGTTATATTTCTGGTATGTATTTATAAAACATCCACATGAATTAATCTTCATTCAATTACATATACGCTGTGTGAAACCTGCGAACTGTAGTGAACACCACTATTGGTTTCCGATCTTATCTGTGGCTAAGGATGGATATGCTCCGTTTCATATCCTTTACTATGACGGCACGGTAGCCCAGTGGGTAGCGCTGTCGCTTCACAGTAAGAAGGTCTCGGGTTCGAATCTCTGCTCGGGTGGCTTTCTGTGTGGAGTTTGCATGCTCTCCCCGTGTCCGCGTGGGTTTTCGCCGGGCACTCCGGTTTCCTCCCAGAGTCCAAAAAACATGCTGCTGCGTAGGTTAATTGGCTTGCAGACTAAATTGCCCTCAGTGCCCGGTGATGGACTGACGTCCCATCGTGGGCATGCCCCTGCCTTGCGCCCTGTGTCTGCCGGGATAGGCTCTGGCTTACCGCGACCCTGTACAGGATTTAGCGGTTCTGACAATGGATGATATATCCTTTACTGAGGATTGGTTTCAAGAGCCGCTCATTCCGAATAGCTCTGTCGAGACTTCCTCCTTTATCCTTTATGACGATGCCTCCAACATGGAAGGGGCAACGTGGCTATGCAGAAAGAACAGCTATGGAGAGAAATGTCCACACTATCAGTGTCACCTGCCTGCGTCTGTCACATATCATGTATAACATAAACAGCACAGAACGACTTCTGCAGTGGTGAAACAACGTAGGACCTCCAGACCCGTGACAGTCTGCCTCAGCTCTCCAGCACACTTTGAATGTGTCACCTCATCTCATTATCTGAAACCGCTTAATCCTATATAGGGTCACGGTGAGCCGGAGCCTATCCCGGAAACACAGGGCGTAAGGCAGGAATACACCCGACGACGGGACGCCAGTCCATTGCCGGGCATTGCGGGACAATTTTAGTCTGCGAGCCAATCACCAAAAAAAGTGATGTTACCATGGCCGTGCCCAGTTTCCGCATAGATACTAAATTATACACTTTTTCTTTACCACTTTCCTACTGCGCTGGAGATGGTGGTGCACGCTTGCGATCCAGACATTGCGGGTAAGGGTTAGTGCATGAGATTCATTCGAGAGACTCCCACAAGAGCCAAGCAATGAGGTATTCGAGAGATAGTGGTACTGCAAGCGGTATTTGTGAACCCGTTTTTACAAAATATTAAGCAACGTATCGCCTTGTGCATGAGACATTTCTCTGGAATTCCAAGAGTCCACACACAAAACAATGGATTTGTTTTCTCCAAACATCCAAATGCAGAACCCTCCTATAAACCGAGTCTTGACACTCAGTGGGGCTTTCCAAAATGAATAAATAATCGACAATTTTACCGTGATGAATGGCTAGCCCATCTGCAGGCAATTGCGAATTGAGTACTTTAAACACAGTACCATCGGGCTGAATATCATAGCAACACATAAATAAGCTAGAAGCGGTGTTTAAATTACTTTAAAGCAAACTGCCACCGTGCCTTTTCTGCACGTTATAGCCTTTCATCACATTCCCTTCCATGGTCTACTCTTTTTTGTCATTGTTTACTGGAACCATAAAGCTGTCAGCATGCAGTGCTTGTGTGTTCTGCAACAAAATCACTGCTTATCAACTCGGACTTTACGCTCTAAACCAGGTTTTCTCAACCTTTTGCACCTTAAGGAACACTTGGGTCTGATCTCCACGGACCGCTAGGTGGCACTCGTGGCCCATCTGTGGGCTGTGACCGATCGTTTGAGAATATTTTTTTTTTAAAGCGCTGGGAATGTGGGGAATATAGAGCAATTTAAAGTGGTGATAAGTTACTCCACAACGCGCACGGTACTCCACAACGCGCACGGCACTCCACAACGTGCATGGTAATCTATAACGCGCACGGTACTCCACAACGTGCATGGTAATCTATAACGTGCACGGTACTTTAGAGTGTGATTTTGAGTTCAATTTCACACCTAACTTTGCTGATTTTTTTTTACAAATTCGGCCAGTCTTGTGACAGTTTCCACGACCAGCTGCTCTAATGTGGACAATTAGGGTTTGCATTGTATTATACCAGAGACCTGAGTTTATTATCGCGATCTCATTAGCTAGAAGTTCCATGCATAACACCTACTCTTCACGTGTACTCCAAGACAAACGAAGAGGTCGTTGGGATTCGAGCAGACGTCTGGGATGGATGCTAGAAATTGCGTGGTGGGATGTGTGTGCAGGGCGTAGGTCAGAGAATTGTTATTCATAGCTTTTCTTACGGGATAACTGTGTCAAACTGTTCTCTCCTACTAGAACTGCTATGGAGAGCAATTCTCATACATTGAGCCGTGACAACTTCATCATTACAGAGAAGGGTCAGTTACATACAGCCATTGGAGTTGTCTCGACGAAGGGGGAGACTTAAGGTCAGATGGTGGGATAATATTAGGGTAAATCCTGGATTTACCCTATGCAGCACCTGTAGGATCAGGCTGGTCGACCAGTGTAATGCGTAAATTGCGTTCCGTACTATGTGCAAAGAGTGCTGGTGCACCCAAAATAATGTTCGATCGCTGCGCAGTGCCCCTTATTTAGGTCATCACACAGAGACACAAGAGACATGCAAACTAATGCATAGGGAGGACACCCACAGAGATGCGAGGCAGATGACGGGTGACAACGTACGGGAACGACGCAACCACCGCAGCACGCCCAGGCGCGCGAGATGGCAGACATTCTCGTAAGGAGTGAGGGTAAGGCAACCGACCTCGGCGTGTGAGCCAGAAAGTGGGTGCTGTGGGCACAGCTGGCTCAAAGGGGCGGACTGCTTACCCCCTGAGATGTGGAATGGTGCCGGCCAACAAACAACTGGAAGTGATAGCTTGGGCGCAAGAAGATCTCCCAGGTGAGGGTGCATGTGGCCAACAGTGTACCCGCTGGACTGCCTCAGCAAGTTCTGACGGTGGTGCAGTGTGGAGGTGGTGTGGGCAAATGGGGGACGTGAAGCACCAGATGCCAAGCTAAACGGAGCAGAGTGCAGGCCCTACACAAGAGGGGCACTCGTGTGTGACAGAGTGTGCATCGAGAGAGACTCCAACACCACTCCAGCTGTGAAGCAGTCGTGACTCTCTGGGTGGCGAGTTAGCGTGGGTGGGCTCTGGTGTATATGCCTCCTCATCCACAGCGTGCGAGTGAGCCACAACTTACTCCGGTCTTCCACGCACACGATCGCCTCCACTCCAGACTGAAAGGCACGGATGCACCCACAATGGCACATGGTTCAGGATGGTGTAGCCTGGTCGATTGGATGTGCGTGTGCTTGGGTATTTTTACGACCGGGTAGTAGAGTTGTGTTTTAAAAGGGGTATAATGGCCGACTTCCCTTCAGGGCGGCAGCAGGTGGCATTGGGACTTGGTGATGGTGGGGTTATTAAACTGATACCTGAGTACTCTAAGCCGCGTCTCTGCTCTGTTGAGTCTCTAGCAAAGACCACATCCATTTTCATGACCTCGGAGTCCTATGGCCCAGATTTATCTGTGTACGGCCCCTGTATATCTTTAGTCACATCTGCCCACTCCAACAACAACAATTGCCATTCGCCACGAAGTGGCGGTCATGTCACCACGGCGCCTGTGCCAGGCCATATGCACTTTTAAGTGATGTGAAGTGTTGCTGACAGGAGGTCACGGGTCAGACCCAGGTGTTATAGGTTGCCTGATTGAGATGACTGGCAGATACACCACGTATGCTCCCTGCTGTGCCAACTTGCTGTGTTTTAGCCGCCCGAGGCTCCGCTCGGTGTTGTGAGCGTCGCTCCTCCACCCTCCGTTGTTGTTGGAGGGCGATTGCCTCTGATTGCCATGTAGCGTTCTTTACGATCCTCCTCCACATAGGTTGATCTTAACACCGCTGGTAGCAGTCTTCAGCAAGGCCAATTATTATTTGTCCTTGAGTGCCAAGAAAGGCGCCTTTAAATAAAATGTATTATCACAGCAAGAAGGTCCCGGGTTCGAGTCTCTCGGCTCCGGTGCCTTTCTGTGTGGAGTTTGCATGCTCTCCCCGTGTCCGCGTGGGTTTTCGCCGGGTACTCCGGTTTCCTCCCACAGTCCAAAAGCATGCTCCTGGATAGGTTGATTGGCTCGCAGACTAAAATTGTCCCGCAATGCCCGGCGATGGACCGGCGTCCCGTCGTCGGGTGTATTCCTGCCTTACGCCCTATGTTTCCGGGATAGGCTCCGGCTTCACCGTGACCCTATACAGGATTAAGCGGTTTCAGATAATGAGATGAGATTATTATTTTTAATTAGCTCTAGGTCCTCCTGTGCCACATCAGTCCACCTCTTCTGTAGCCCGTTCCGTATCCGTTTAGCCCCCTCTATCTGGCCAAACAGCAACTGCTTGGGCATGCGGTGGCTGGGCATGCAGGCTACAAGACCCAGCCACCGCAGCCTCCTCTGCCGGAGGAGCTCACCAATGGGACTCTGTCCAGATCTTTCGAGAATTTGTAAGCTCTTCACAAAATCCAACCCGATTAAACCCAGGATGGATCGTAGGCAGGCCAGCCAGAAAGTTTCAAAACAGCGCAGATGTTCTGCCAGGGGGGGGGGGGACCACGTTTTGCAAGCATAGAGAAGAGAGTGCATAACAGCAGCTGAGAAGACCCGAAGCTTAGTGTGGAGCGACAGGCTGGGCAGCTTCCACACAGCGTTACGCAGTCGATGAAATGATAATGCTGCTCGACTGATTCGGAGTGAGACCTCTGCTGTCAAACCGGAACTGGCCTAGGTATGGAAATTTGTCCACTGTCTCCACAACTGCCCCATCACTCATGGAGAGCTGAGGAGGTGGAGTATTCTGTGGCACTAAATACCCAGACAGGTGCTTTGTTTGGTGGGACTGTGGTAAGACCCCACCTCTTTGTAGTATGCTCCAAGTTCAACAACAGATCCCCCAACTCCTCCTCAGAATGAGCAGCAGTCATAAAATCATCGACATAGATAACATGGTTGGCCAATAGAGAGCCATCTCTTGACGCACCCGGGCATCGATCAGCCTCCCAATGTACCTGCACCAGATGGAAATTCCACTGGAACATCCATGGAAAGCCTCTCGAACTACGTGAGTAAAAAGATGTTGAATAATGTAGGAGCCAGAGGGCATCCCTGTCGCACATCAAGGTGAACAGTTATGGCTCTGACTCCCAACCACATAGCTTTATCTCTGCCCACTCCTCTTGGCGTGACAGTCGTAGTGACATCATTATCTCGATTGAGCTACAAGTGATCACTTTTGTTATGGTGTTTCTTGGTGCCAATTTATTTTGCACCAGATAGAGTCATACCGTTTCATTGTAAAACAATATTAAGTTGGTGAACTGTTGGTAAACTGCCAATGGTATATTTATTTTATCATATGGTCTTTAAACTCAAATTATCACACAATGCATATCTGTATTCATACTGTAACTTTTTATAGATTTTTTTTTAATGAAACAACTGATTTCGAACGACACAATTATGTCATTATCAGTGTATGATTACAAAAACACATGAAGTTTAAAACCCATATAATTTTGCATCTTAATGGCAAAACTACAAAATTGTGCCTCTGGACTCATGAAATATTTCATTAAAAAGCATACAGAGGTTAAAATGTGCTTGTAAACCACTCCTCCAATTTACTAATACACCACTCTTAGCTGCCAACTTCCCAACATCTCCCAACCTCCCACTCCGAGACTCCACTGCAGCCTCCCACCCCATCCAGCCACGATGCCGCCTCCACCCTTGTTGCCGCCAACTCCTATTTTCGCTGCGCGGCCCTAATTTCAGTAAAACCCGACACGTCGACGGGTCAGACCCGGCCGTGGCCGCCACGCGCGTCGTCCAGTCGCCAGGGCGTGCCTCGTGGCTCGCTGATGAGTCCCCCGGCTCCTGGCGGCGCTCGAGCATTTCGGCGGCGAGATCGCGCCGCCTCTAGGCGCGCTCCAATGCTGCGGTGACGCCCGGCTGGGATTGTGGGTCTGCACACATGAGGACCAGGTGGGGCCCCCAGATATGGAGGGGGTGTTTACAATCTACCAAAATCAATACACGCTTTGAAGGCCTCAATTCAACCACGTCAAGCATATGGTTCACATTTTGCGTCGGGTAAATAAGGGGTTTCTTTGTCCCAAGCCCGAGTAATTTTTGCAGCCCATGCATACGGAAAAGCCCGTAATGTCGGCACTTGACACCTGTACATTACGGTTAAGCTAATTTGCCCATATCTGCACGTAAAATGTGTGCATCACAAAGGTTCACAGTCTTTTACGGCAGACTGGAGTTGCGTAGCGGGACTCAGGCCAGGGGCAAGAGTGTGGCTCGAGCGTCAAGAAAGCATGCCCATTCAAGTTGCCCAAAGTGTGTTTGTTTTACTTTTTTCCGTGGCTAAAATTATGTTGCGGTAATATGAGTATAACTTTTTCTTTGGTGCCCCTTTCTCCCTACTTAGCTAAGGCATTTTTAAACAAAGTATTACACCATATTTCATTTTTACCGCCAGCCAACTAAAGCATAGGAAGTTAGCGCAGTTTTTCCAGCACATGTTAATCCTGCGGTTTGCCAGCTTGGCTTAGACTATTCATTGTGACATGAAACTGGACCACAGCCATCCCTTCTGCCCCCAAAGCCTACCACCAACCCCCCCCCCCACAGCATGCAGCATAATGCATCGAGTGATGTTTACTATGTAAGCGTATTTTAAACTTAACAATGGCATAAAAGTCACATCATCCACCTTGATAACATTGGTGAATGGTGTTATCAAGTTATCGAAATGCTTCATTTCAATAACGTTCGTTTTTGTGTTAGTTCTAACGTTAGTTTTATCGCAGGAATCCCGAATCCAGCCAGAGTTGCAAGTTCGCTGGTTATTTTCTGCTGTAATAAACATTAATCTGCCTATCGTGTTGTCGTTTTTAATGCCATGTTATCTCATTTCATCTCATTATCTGAAACCGCTTAATCCTATATAGGGTCACGGTGAGCCGGAGCCTATCCCGGAAACACAGGGCGTAAGGCAGGAATACACCCGACGACGGGACGCCAGTCCATCGCCGGGCATTGCGGGACAATTTTAGTCTGCGAGCCAATCAACCTATCCAGGAGCATGCTTTTGGACTGTGGGAGGAAACCGGAGTGCCCGGCGACAACCCACGCGGACACGGGGAGAGCATGCAAACTCCACACAGAAAGGCACCAGAGCCGAGAGATTGGAACCCGGGACCTTCTTGCTGTGAGGCGTCAGCGCTAAACATTGGGCCACCGCGTTATCGATGCGGTAAAAAATATATATTTGTGACCTTAATTCTTAATTGATGCGCACTTAACGTCATGATTTATAATTATTTGCCGAGTATGTATGACATAACAGGATAGTCATATATGGTGATAGCTTCGTGAGGTTTTCATCCAGCAGTGGATTTAACATTGCTGATGATGACAAGTATAATCAAGTACAGTACAAACTAATCTGATGCGTTAATGCTCCACTTATATATTTTTCAGTAAAAGGCGAAATATGTATTCGCTCTGAACAGATACCAGAGTTAGTCACTCACTGTGCTTTCATTAGCACACAGTCTCAATTTATTCGAAACTAAGTCGACTAAGTTAACTGAGTAAGTTACAAATTTCGAATTATTTTTATTCCAGTAGAAAGTAACTGTGAACAATGCACAATTATTGTCCGTGGTAAGGCGTCAATTGTGATGAATTGCGAAAAGCACAAATATTGAGTGAACAACGGCGCCCTCTAGTGGGCAAGAGCGGTACATGTTGCCAGCGTAATATTTTCACAGTGAGAGAACGTCGGTTCGATTCTGTCTTTGGGTGCCCTTGTGTGGAGTTTGCATATTCTCCCCGTGTCCGTGTGGTTTTTCGCCGGGTTCTCCCGTTTCCTCTCACATTCTAAAGAGATTTAGTTTAGGCTTAAATGAATGCTCGCTGTTCTGAGATGGACTGGCGTCTCATTCTGGGTATAATCCTGCCATGTGCCCTGTGTCTGCCAGGATTGCCTCCAACTTCACTGCAACCCTTTTGAGGTTGAAATGGGTAGGGTACTGAGAATGAATACAAAAAACAAGTCCTGAGGTCTACTTACTACATCTGGGAAACTGGTTATAATACAAATATAGATTCTAACAAACGTAACAAACCTTGTTGCTTATCACCGAATAAAAATTCACATTGTAAAATTACCATCTGTTTGAAAATATTACTCATAAAAACGTATCTTTAATCCACTGTTGGAGGAAATCTTCTATCACATTAAAGCATCTCACCCAATCTTATGATGAAGAAATTTATCTCCGTCTCCACACTCGACTTAATCTCATGTTAAATTGCTAGCCCTCTGAAATGACAGGGCATTTTGATATCGCGAGTCCTAATTTCACATCCAAAAATAACCAGCCGCCTGTGCACTAAACGTCACGATAGCACCCTTTTAAAGCGATTTCATTTCATGAATCACACATTATGACGCCGTATAAATGTCAGTCACATCTCAACACGCACAATTATTATTTTGAATAAATTTGACATCCGGTTGAAAAGGGGAGCAACAGCTTGCACAGCACTCATTATGAACTCGCCAAAGTGAGTGCCATTCATGTCCATGGCCTGTCGCAGAGGTCAGGCCCAAAGGCAGACCACACTTAAGGGTCAGAAACAAACAGCACTATCAAATGAATACAGTTCACAGGATACTTGAATTGAGTATGAACTTGAATGCTTGCTTCGAGAAGCTGCTCTCTCGGGACAGCCGCGTCGATCGCTCCCTCTCTCTCCATCGCGACGTTTCGCCTCCCACGTCAGAGGCATCCTTAGCTTTGGAAAGCAATCATTATGCATCGAGCTATGAAAACCTACATCTTTACTCGAGTGAGAACGTGGCAACGGAACGACAGGGGGGCCGGGGTGGGGGGGGTCTGAGGGATTTCCGAAGTTGAAGAGCGTGCGTGAAACAGAAGAAAGATAAGTTTTGTGGGCGGCACGGTGGCCCAGTGGTTAGCGCTGACGCCTCACAGCAAGAAGGTCCCGGGTTCGAATCTCTCGGCTCGGGTGCCTTTCTGTGTGGAGTTTGCATGCTCTCCCCGTGTCCGCGTGGGTTTTCGCCGGGTACTCCGGTTTCCTCCCACAGTCCAAAAGCATGCTCCTGGATAGGTTGATTGGCTCGCAGACTAAAATTGTCCCGCAATGCCCGGCGATGGACTGGCGTCCCGTCGTCGGGTGTATTCCTGCCTTACGCCCTGTGTTTCCGGGATAGGCTCCGGCTTCACCGTGACCCTATATAGGATTAAGCGGTTTCAGATAATGAGATGAGAGATGAGAGATAAGTTTTGTGACCTCCTTTGGTCGATGTTGCAGAGATGACATCGAGGTAGTTTGGCACGAAAACTTCATCGGGAGGCGCGAGCGGAGTGCATCGCTGCGATGCCTCCTTCCTACTTTCAAAACAAGTATTTAAAAACTCATGATCTCATCTCATCTCATTGTCTGAAACCGCTTAGTCCTATACAGGGTCACGGTGAAGCCGGAGCCTATCCCGGCAGACACAGGGCGCAAGGCAAGGATATACCGACGATGGGACGCCAGTCCATCGTCGTAAAAACTCATGATGATATCTCAAACGTGCAAGGCGAAATATCGCGAAGGGGGCAGAAGGTACGCTCGATAGGGCTATCGCGAAAGAACAGCATTACGGAGCAATTCTCGAGCAATTCAGTCGTTATCGTTCGAATATAGACCGAGCTCTCAAGCCACGCTCGCAAGAATCGCTCTCAATTAAGCACGGGAGAGTATTTTTTTCCTCTCCCTCAACCCTGCACACGTGGGGCTTGGAGTACGCGAGGTGAAGGAGGTGCGAGTGAAAAATGTTGCTGATGCCGCCACATGAAGTGGCTGGAATAGATTTGTAGTTTACACAGCGGCGTGTCTGCAGAGGCGCCGAACTCCTTAGGGCTCCCGGCCAAACACAGGTCGTGTAGCAACTTTCCACCCAACGGCTTAATAGAAAAAGGGTGCTGAACGCCTCTTCGATTAAAATGCTTAGCATCTCGTGATAATAATAATAATGATGATAAATAAAGTATTGAGATTTTACCCGAAGCAAAAAAACGAAATAATAAGCGTTGTTCTAAAACGGCTCTCGATGCAGAATGAAAGTTAAAATCTATACTCGAGGTGCGTTATAAAGGATGCTCGTTAGCGTGTAGCTCGACATCAATAGATGTGAAAGAGGGTTAAGATTCAGATGGAAACATTTCTTATTGTTCGGCACATTATGCGTAAAAAAAAATCTGTATTATAAGGCACCTTTTGTGTCAACATATTTCAAACCCTATATAGGATTAAGCGGTTTCAGATAATGAGATGAGATGAGATATTTCAAAGCACCGTACTTAAAAGGTATAAATACTCTCACAAATGAAGACAAAAGCTAAGCAAAATACAAAGCTGATAATAAATGTGATGACAACGACACTCACAATCTATGGGTACTTTGCCAGTGCACAAACCTCTCATCTCATCTCATTATCTGAAACCGCTTAATCCTATAGAGGGTCATGGTGAGCCGGAGCCTATCTCGGAAACACAGGGCGTAAGGCAGGAATACACCCGACGACGGGACGCCAGTCCATCGCCGGGCATTGAGGGACAATTTTAGTCTGCGAGCCAATCAACCTATCCAGGAGCATGCTTTTGGACTGTGGGAGGAAACCGGAGTACCCGGCGAAAACCCACGCGGACACGGGGAGAGCATGCAAACTCCACACAGAAAAGGCACCCGAGCCGAGAGATTCGAACCCGGGACCTTCTTGCTGTGAGGCGACAGCGCTAACCACTGGGCCACCGCGCTGCCCCTCAGTGCACATACCATATGGTAAAAACCTCTTCTATTCTTTACACTCTATTATTTCTATTCTATCTATTCTCTACAAACACAATGCAGATACAAGGCGAGCAGACCGACAACATACTGAATGCACACAGAGAGAGCAGGAAAAGTAAGAACATATATCAAACCACAGGCAGAATATAGCACAGTGCTTGTCACCTCAGCGTGTGGTTGTTAGCTCAAGCTCAACAACACTCACACAAGCAGCACAATCCATTCTGGTGAAAGGCTTTAACTTTCCCTAGCGCCACGGAATATACCCGTAGAAGAAATAGTCACAGGAGTAGAATGTGCGATTTTTAACAGCAAGCTCCCTCCTGAAGTTAATGCTGAAGAAATCCGCCAAGATGTGTGCAGAATCATACGCAAATCGAAACCACCAAAATCAAACCGCACGGCTGAAGAACGACGAGAGCTTAACAAACTCAACAAGAATAAAGACACTCATTCTCCAAGCGGACAAAGGAAACACCACAGTCATCGTTAACACAGATGATCACGAGTTGAAAATGCACCAGGATGTCAGCAACACAGCAGTATAGGAGAAACTCAAACGGGACCCAACCAAGCACATTGAAATTATTAAGCAGAATATTAAAAGTGAAGAAAAAAGAGGAGTTGAACCCACAAGATAGCAGAATTCCCAGACTATACGGACTACCTGTATGTTCTCTCCTAGTTTCCATGGGTTTCCTCCAGGTTCTGCTATTTCGTCTCATAGCTAAACACACAAAAACCCCCCACACAATGTAACTAACATTGGCCTAACATCCCAATGCTGAAGAATTATCTGCAAATGATTCAGCTGGGATTACATATTGCGACAGCCTCTACTGATAAAAACGTGACGGAACGCGCCTGAAAAAGAGTCGAGGAGACTCAGGATCTCCTGGGTAAACAAGCATTCTCATGAGTAACTATAACAAGAATAAATAACCTCCTTTTGTTTTTGACTCACAAAGGACATTAAAATGTTCCCACTGGAGAAAGATGCCCATTGAGATGATGAATGTTTATAGACGCTTACATTTTTGGATTCCATTTGTATTTTTTCAATGGTATGCTTTGCAATTGATTTGAAGATTAATTTGAATTATTCATCGTTCGTACCAACGCGGACAATAGCTTTGAAATATCTGGTTATAATGCTTAATATCCAATAACCCGCCCGACATTCAGACAACTTCAACCTCCGTTAATTTACCTCTGACCTACGCGGCTATCTGTCTGCTTTCGTTTTGTATTTCAGATATTATGATACAGGTTGTGGTGCACTGTCAGTCACAATGGAAGTTTTCGGTCATTTGTTGTCACATCGTATACACAGCTGCATTCAATAGTAAACAAGTAAATCGGTGATGTTGCTGGTGCACCAGCAGAACTAATAAAAATAAATCACAAATTTGTCAATAGAACGTGTTCTCAAAAGGCAACGGCATTCATTCGCAGCTGTGAAGAGGTACCATTGACCCAAAAGTCGCCATTCATATATAGATATGAAAAATAGATTTAATAGATAATTAATACATGCATTTATATAGCGCTTTTCACCCATATATAGTTAAGGCCTCAGTATTAGTGGTGAATACGTTAATATTTTTGTGTTATTAGTACACCATTGCGTTATCGCAGTTTCACCAAATTATGTTCCGAGGTACAAATGATTTTTTCACATCCCGGGACGCTAAGCATGTTTTGAAGTTGGTCACTAGCGCTCGCCACGTTGATAGCATTAATATATTAATAACAAGGGCGGCGCGGTGGCCCAGTGGTTAGCGCTGTCGCCTCACAGCAAGAAAGTCCCGGGTTTGAATCTCTCGGCTCGGGTGCCTTTCTGTGTGGAGTTTGCATGCTCTCCCCGTGTCCGCGTGGGTTTTCGCCGGGCACTCCGGTTTCCTCCCACAGTCCATAAAGCATGCTGCTACACAGGTTGATTGGCTCGCAGGCTAAATTGCCCCGCAGTGCCCGGCGATGGACTGGCGTCCCATCGTCGGTATGTCCTTGCCTTGCGCCCTGTGTCTGCCGGGATAGGCTGCGGCTTCACCGTGACCCTGTATAGGACTAAGCGGTTTCAGACAATGAGATGAGAGATGAGATATTCATAACAATATGTGTGTGTGTTTTATCCTGGTTGTCTGGCTTCTTCCCCACGAAGCAGAGAGAAACTCTCATGCATGACATTTTTTCAACATCTCTATGCAATAGCACCTACGTGATAAAGAGTCTCACGACTCGCTGAGGTTTACTTCTGTGAATAATTTTCATTCGCACTGTTGGCGAATTTATTTTAAATTTCGCGACAGATTGATGCCGTGGTCCAGCTCTCGATTTAAACGTCATCGAATAACACAAGTGTACAGTTCATTATTTTTTAACACTGTTATTTGTAAGTTGCACAATTTAAAAGAAAACCCTCGTCGAAAGAACGTTAGAACAACATCGGCTGCTGAGAATGGAGCTCTGCTCGATACATCAGCCTGACACACATCACCACGTGCTTCACAACACCAGCCACGGCCAGTTTGTTTGGGTAATTGTTATTAATGAGTGTGCATTTGGAATATGCATCGGGGAAACCTTGAAACAAATGCCTGCATTTGAAATTTTGTTCAAGTTTTTGCGGACACTTTTTTTTCAGAACTGGAAATTGTTTTAAATATATATTTTTTACAGGAATTAACTGCATAATAAATTGAAGGGGTGGGGTAGTGGTGGTGTGGTTGGCAAATGCACTGAACCATGAACTCCCGTCAGCTGAGTTTGATTCCACAACTTCAACCAGTGGCAAGCGATATCTAAAGTGACCGGCATTGTATATGTTGCATGACATCGGAAGTCCTGCATTTAGAAGAGGATTTTCAAATGGTTGTAGATTATTATTATTATTAACACATCAGATCCCACTGTGTAAGTCGTCTCAGCAGTGCCTGCACAGTTGTCCGGTGTGTTTTTTTTGGGTTGCATCGAGTGTTGTTCAACGCGATGACCGATGTGGTCAATCGCTGTGCGGGCATTCTGTCAAGAACCGAACTGAACAATCTCCCAGCACGTGGAGCCATTCTGAAGCTGGCACATGCGGCAAAAACATAGGTTCTTGAAGGAGTTGCCAGCACATGTAGTGAAACGTCGGACGTCATGTGATACCACACGTGGTCCAGTCCGAAAATACAGTCGCATATTTTTATTCACCACCTCATACGAATGCTGAATATTTGTTCAGATTCTCCAGTGGCGAAAAATCAATGTTGAGGTTGGAAAATAAATAAATAATATGTAAGTATGGTGAGTTTCGCTGCCGCCTCACAGCAAAAATCACTCGGGTTCGATTCTCGGCTCGGGTGCCTTTCTGTGTGGAGTTTGCGTGTTCTCTGCGTGCCTGCATGGGGTTTTGATGGGTATTCCGGTTTCCTCCCACCTCCACAAAAACATGCTGCTACCTAGGCTAAATGATCTGCTGAGTAAATTGCTCCAAAACGTGTGGCCCTGCGATGTACTGGTGTCACATCATGGGTATTCCTCCGCCTTGCGCCCTCTGCCGGCCGGGATAGGCTCCGCCCCCCCCCCCCCGCGACCCTGTACAGGATTAAGAGGGTATTGATAATGAATTACCGGCGATGGACTGGCGTCCCGTCGTCGGGTGTATTCCTGCCTTACGCCCTGTGTTTCCGGGATGGGCTCCGGCTCACCGTGACCCTATATAGGATTAAGCGGTTTCAGATAATGAGATGAGAGACGAGATGAGATAATGAATTAATAATGCACGGCCTTTATATGATGTAAAAAAAACTCACCAAACGTCCAAGCCTGAACGTTGCATATAATAATTAATTACATTTACACATGAGTAGTCGCTGCAAAATACAATATCACTTCCATCATTATCAATACCCGGGGACTAGAGCCTATCCTGACAGACAGAGGGTGCAAGGCGGGGTTATACCCAGGATGTCATGCCAGTACTTCGCAAGACACTTTTTTGGGGAGGGGGAGGGCTATTTAGTCAGCGGGCCAATCAACCTTCGCAGCAGCGTGTCTTTGAACGATGGGAGCAAATCGGAGTCTCATCTCATCTCATCATCTCATTGTCTGAAACCGCTTAGTCCTATACAGGGTCACGGTGAGCCGGAGCCTATCCCGGCAGACACAGGGCGCAAGGCAAGGATATACCGACGATGGGACGCCAGTCCATCGCCGGGCACTGCGGGGCAATTTAGCCTGCGAGCCAATTAACCTATGCAGCAGCATGCTTTTTGGACTGTGGGAGGAAACCGGAGTGCCCGGCGAAAACCCACGCGGACACGGGGAGAGCATGCAAACTCCACACAGAAAGGCACCCGAGCCGAGAGATTCGAACCCGGGACCTTCTTGCTGTGAGGCGACAGCGCTAACCACTGGGCCACCGCGCCATCCCAGAATACAAAACCATTCTCAGAAACCAGGTCATTTTATCATTTGTGCACATGGCTGCGCTTTAAACCTTCTTCTTCACATTTAACCTTGAAGAGGCAGACTGACAGGAGAGCAATGGTGAGCTTAGCTCCTCATCTTCAGGCCATTCACACACACCGGGAGACAACCTCAAGTGCATGCAAACTAAAACATTTCACAGGATGCACCGGGAACGGATACATGGACAAATATATACAATTAGCGAGATATCCAAAAATTATTTACACGAAATTAGTATGCTTTTTTTGGGGGGGGGAGGGGGGAAGGTGGAACAGGGGGCGGGGAGTAAGGGAATTTAAAATAATTAAATATTCAGTCGTTGATTTGTCGCAGAACGTACGCAGAAAGCAGATTGTTTGTTCGAGAGTAAGCATAGCGAGGCAGACTGTTACACTTGAATGGGTGAAGTCACATTCCCAACACGGCGCAATGCATTTGGTTTCCGCGCATGATGAACACATCAACGCTCCACCTTCATCACGATTGTCATCCTCTCAACCATGATCTCCTACATGGGTTATGGGGGGGGGGGGTTTCCATTAGAGGCTGAGCTCCCATTTTAAAATCCTTGTTTAATTTAACAAAGCGTGGCTGTTAAATAAGCACAACAAACGCCGGCTCGAGCAGAAAGCGTAACAATCAAAAGCAAGTCGCGTCGCTCATTCCGGCGCGCGTTCAACATTTAAAAAACATTTGCTTAACTTTGACTGTGTCAGGCCGTCCCCTCACCAACCCCTTCCTAGTTGGTATCTTCCTACGTTTACAGAAAGCCACGCTAGAGAGTTTGCACGTTGACAGATGACACATTCTGAGTAGTTACACTGGCTATGGAAAAGTGCAGACACTGTAGTTTTCCGTCTTGCGAATTACTCACGTACAGTTTATAAATGTATAAAGGATGCTCAAAAGTGATTTTATATTTTTCTGACAAGACGATAATTTATTCGTGATGTTTTCATGAACACATAGAGTTTTCAATCAAAGCAAGCAACAGGGAACAAAATGTTCGCCCTTTGAAAATGAAAAGTGTGCCTGAAACTTTGAAGAAGAAAAAAAGCCGATGACACATCTGGCAAATTTGTTCGTTGTGTCGGTACATCTGTGTTCACGTCTTTTGCACAAACTGCAAAAGCCATAAATAATCAATAAAGAAATTTAATGCACTTATTCCCGAGTACCTGAGTCTGACATTTTATAAGAAAGGGTCTGTGTTTCCAACACACAGTGGAAATTTACAAACGGAAAAAAGTGTTTTGTTGACGTTGACAAAATTACAGGCGATTAAATCGATATTTCAACGCCAGTTTCTTGGAAAATGATGACAATCTCGACGCACGTTCTTAATAAGTGAAGGAACAGCTTTAGCGCTCTGTTTGCACAGACCTGATCTCGGCAAGTGTGACCGTACCGCCTGCTCCCCGACTCGGGTTTCAACCCCTGAGCGACAAACGAAATGGGACATATCGTGCAGAGGGATGCATCTCACGGTGCCAGAAGAGGGGAGAACCACATTCAAACGCATTGTCTTGAGTGACGTGCTGTCACGCAACTGAAAGATACCAGGTTTTTATTACCTCCCGCTGAGACGACAGATTTTCTGGGACAGCTACCTCAACGGGGCGTTCTTGGCAAAACCATGTTCATGCCATATATTTCAGTGTATGATTGCTAAACCGTTTTTAACAAAATCGTTATCATCCGCATTTTGTGACTCATAAACACACAGTTTCGATGTAGCATTTCACTGCTCGATCTGTGATGGGAATTGCTCTCCGTAGCCATTTCAGGATAGCCGTATTGCGTGTTCCTTATCTTCCATTTGAAGATGTTTTGCCTCCCAGGCTGGAAGCCAGATGGTGCCTTCAGCATGGTAGATGAAACGCTGCGCTAGAGAGAGACGAACATCAACACGGCTGTCCCGAAAGGACCACTATGGCGACCAATTCTCAAACACAGATGGTGTAAAAACTAACCCCTCCCCCCATCAAATCCGACACAGTCATCGAATGAACTTTAAAAAAATAAAGACAAAGATCCCCTCTATAACACTAAAAGACTATAGGCTCCCAGCGATGGACCGGCGTCCCGTCGTCGGGTGTATTCCTGCCTTACGCCCTGTGTTTCCGGGATAGGCTCCGGCTTCACCGTGACCCTATATAGGATTAAGCGGTTTCAGATAATGAGATGAGATGAGAGACTATAGGCTCAAGTGTTGTTAGTAAGTACCTTTGAAGGTTGACACAGCATACGAGGGGGTGTGTGGCCAGCACCACGTCTGGCCGCCTTTGTCTCCCAAGTGTAAATATTTATACACCACAACAGGTACTTATTTACAGTGACCCGGGGGAGGCTCAGGACCGGTTCAGAAAATCATAACCGGTGTTGGGCTGTGAGAAGGAATCTAAATCGAGTGCAAAGTTTTTCAGCGCAGCGCACTAACCACAGACACACAACCACGATGGCAATAACGGCGAACGGCAGAAATAATCCCATCGGATCGCACACTTCTCGCACGTCGCAGTGTCCCGCGCTTTGATTTTAAACAGGTGCCAACAGTGGGTCCATCGCTCGGCCGCCGTCGCAGGAGCGATCGCTTGAGGCCGGCCCCCTTCATCCCCGCGCGGGCGGCTGCAGCGCACAAACGGGGTTCTGTGCGACGGCTCATGGCCAGGTCTCGCAATAGCAGAGCCCTGCAATTGCGGGCACGGCTCGAGTTTAAGGAGTGGGGGGGAAGGCGGGCGGGGGGGAGGTCGATGCACGGGTTCGGTGCAGATTCCTAGATCCCTTGTTCTGGTCCCCAGCCAAGTTCACCCAGGGCCAGGTTAATCCAGGGACATCAGTGGCGTCAGTCGAGGGCGTCGAATTTTGAGACGTGCTTCCCGAAAAACTAAGAACTGCGTTATAATGGCAATAGGGAAGCGCTGCAATAAATTAATACATTGGAGAGTATAATTTGGTAACTATAGAGCCATCAGATAGCTACATGTGTGTCCATAATCTCATCTCATCTCATTATCTGAAACCGCTTAATCCTATATAGGGTCACGGTGAGCCGGAGCCTATCCCGGAAACACAGGGCGTAAGGCAGGAATATACCCGACGACGGGACGCCAGTCCATCGCCGGGCATTGCGGGACAATTTTAGTCTGCGAGCCAATCAACCTATCCAGGAGCAAGCTTTTGGACTGTGGGAGGAAACCGGAGTACCCGGCGAAAACCCACGCGGACACGGGGAGAGCATGCAAACTCCACACAGAAAGGCACCGGAGCCGAGAGATTCGAACCCGGGACCTTCTTGCTGTGAGGCGACAGCGCTAACCACTGGGCCACCGCGCCGCCCTGTGTCCATAATTCACGTGCCAAAATTAAAGTGTCCTTCGTTTTCACTTTTATTTCGCTTCAGAATCCCTACAGCACGTTGAAAAAATATAAATGACATAACCTAGGTTAAAATAGTGAGGGTGTGTTTTTGGCATGGGGTACGGGTGGAGGTCAAACAGTCCAGGGAAGGAATTACGAATGCCAATTGAAGCCTCCACATAAACACAACAGCTCCCAAGTCTTCGTACCACGTACCCCCAACATGTAAGCCACGGTAACAAACAGTTATCCAGGTGACAACCACCGAAGGTAAATTGTCTGCAGGGCGGTGCGGTGATCAGTGGGTAGCTCTGCTGCCTCACATCAAGAAGCACCCAGGTTCGACTCCTGGCTCGAGTACCTTTCTGTGTGCAATGTGCACGTTCTCCTCGTGTCCGTGTCGATTTTTGACAGGTACTCCGGTTTCCTCCCACAGTTCCCCTCGGTCCCCTTGGGCCCCACGCATCCCCTTTCGGACATTTCCTGTTAGTGGCTGTCGTATGACTGGGTGACTCCACGGTAGGACACGAGTATCCTATCCTGGTTGATGGTAGAATCAATTTCGTCACATTGATTTACCGTTCTTATGTCGTTGTCGTTAACGCACCGTTCTTTCCGCAGCTCTATGCAGCGCTTCGTGACTCGGATGAAAAATGCTCGAGAAATGCTATTATTATTATTATTGCTCAACGGTTCCTTTCAGCTTTAAAGCGTACCGACTGACTAGCACGTGAGATGTGTCTCGTACTACAGTAACTTTTTAAATATATGAACTCCTTCATTCACTTATTATCAATACCTGCTTAATCCTGTACAGGGTCGTAGGGAGGCCAGAGCCTATCCCGGCTTACAGAGGGCACAAGGCGGGGGAATACCCAGGATGTGACGCCAGTACACCGCAGGGCTCATTTTTTGGGGCAATTTACTCAGCAGGCCAATTAAGAGAACACGCAAACGCCACACAGAAGGTCACCCGAGCCGGAAATCGAACCTGGTATTTCTTGCTGTGAGGCGACAGCGCTAACCACCGTGCCACCGCGCCGACCTATTTATGAAGTTGCTATATAAAATTTTATGATTTAGGCTGCAACAGAGAAGAATTACCTGCGCTTGCAAATGAAGACACAGACCCTTCAACAATCCACTATTCAGCACTCAGATGACTCCATACAGAGATGGCTCGGTGACGGACTGCCTTAAGCGCACAATGCTTAAACCACCAGGCAAGCCAGCTTCCTGAAAGGCTCGAATCTCTGCGCCATATTCCATATGGATATATATCTGTGGTTATTTAAATGCCGCGGGAGGTGGTCAGTGGATTGGCACATCGCGGTACTGTGAGCCGACAGGCCTTTATCGAACAGTGGACAGAGCAACGCTAAGGATGACGGTTATGACATCGCGATGCACACTGCTTTTTACGTTAGCCATGCTTACTTTGTATCCTCTTTTAAATCACATGCTTTGCGTTTAGCCTCAGCAATGTGTTTAGCCTCAGCTATTTTTTTTTTAAAGCCAATCGAACGTGCCAGAGTATGAATTGAATTTTAATGAATAATCCAAAACATCTGCAGATTGAGATTGAGCGATACATCACCATCATAATCACACACCTGGCTCACACCCAGGCCACGCGCCATGGGGGTAATCATGCACAAAGGAGGCCGTTATGAATTACGCATCGCGAGCCCGATTAAGGGGCCGCAATTTTCCCAGACGCCTAGAGGGCCGCGCTGGAACGCGGCGCGAGTGACAATGCTTTGCTTTGTCCAGGATGAGCTCATCCATTCCTGTTACCTGTTAAGAGCTCGAGAACATTACGCTCCACTCCGAGCCACGCCACACGTGAGTAAAGTAATGTGGAATCCGTCAGGGTTGACCTCGCCGTACCCCCAGGCGAACGTGGCGGCAACCCGCTGATTTGTATTAACGCTAGCGGTCGCCCTCCTAAGCGCAGACAGTGGCCTCGCGGTCCTGCACGCGTAGCCACCACCACCTGACTTGCAGCAGCAGCATCAGAACGATCGATTACCTGACACCAACACTCAGGAGCAAGCAACCGGGATATACCTTATAAGGCGAAGAACAACATCTCACAGTTCAAGAAGGAATGCTGTCATCGATACATAGATGTGTGTTATTACAGCAGAAAGTACCGAGTGAGTTAAAGCAAGCTTTAAATGCTGGATTTCTGCGGACACAACGTACTTATGATCTGAAGAACATTAGAACGCATATAATAAAAGGGTAAATAAACTTACAGCAACAATCTGTGCAAAAAATTAAACTCTACCGTGGTCATAAAAGTATTGATGAACTGTTGCTGACCTATGGCAGTTTGTATCCGTGACTGCCAAAAGCCGCTAATTCTAATGTCCTGGGAAAATTCGCTTCGTTTCCAGAGCAGCTATGTCAAATGGAGGATAATTCCGGGAACCTAACACAGCTGGCACCCCTAACAATCACCCACTCAATCAGCTTTTATTGGAGCTGGAAGGATCTGCTGAGATACATAGCTCTTTTTAACAGTTGTCTAGTGGGGATGAAAAGCAACTAACAACATGTCAGGGCACCAGGGACAATTTAGTAAGGCGAATTAACCTAGGCAACATGTCTTTGGATTGTAGGGGGGGAAACGGAGTACGCAGAGAAAAAGCCCACACGGATACGGGGAGAACATACAATGTCCACATAGAAATGAACCCGAGTCGGGAATGGAATTAAAACCCGAGTCGGTATTTCTGTGAAGCGACAGTGGAATTCCTGCACCACAAGAGGGTTAAGTCCTCTCTGCCATTCACGTTGGCCTTGTGAGTTAGCAGACCTCTCCGCCGCTCTAAACATCTACTGGGCCCTCTGGTGAGACGCTACACCGAGCATCAGGGTTCTACTGGAGTGGAAGAACGCATGCGCACGTTTCCAGAAGGCGTGAAAGTGTTACTCTGACGTTACCTACATGTGTGCCATCAGAACTGGTGGATAAAATGAGAGGGGTATTCTTTGAATTCGTCAGTGATAACTTCCCAGCGATAAATCACTCAGCGAAGATTAGTTTCATTTAAACTTGTGTTCGCTGCGCAATGGAGCAAACCCGTTTGAAATGTACCATTTCGAATTTTCAATCAGTCGTGTGGGCATTAGGTAATTTATGAATTTGGTACCACCTTATTAATGAGTTCAATGGTATTAAATTACCACTATGTACACCTGCTACCCAATTGTAATGCGAATCGTGACAGAAAGTTTAAAGGTTCAGCATACATTTTTGGGTGGAAATTCTGGGTCCTATGAATAATCCAACATCTGGGTTTTACGTTTTGAAATCTGATTTTTCCATTTGCTTTTGCAATGTATGTTTTATGCATAAAGGGCAAATCAATATTGCTGCTAATAAAACTATTGCTCTTTCAACTGCAAATGATATGTCGGATCCATGACTGTGTTTTGTGGCAAACAATTACATTTAAACGCGTATTTAAAAGTAATAGCTGCAATTAAGCATTGGCCTAGACTCTTGGGTCTAATTGATCCAGATTGCATGGCAAATGCGCGCATCAAAAGTGTGAACATTTCCCAATTGAACATGTGTGATACACGGCACCCATCTTAAACATCTTATCTCAAGAGGGCGCGGAACAGCGTAATTAGGCTGTGTTGTGTACGAGTCAAGCGCGCCACCATGGTTGGTAGTACTTCGCACACTGGACTTGTAATCCAGAGATTACTCGTCCGATTTTATCTCCCGATCCGGCTGTTGAAAAAATTGGTGCTAGGTTCTTAAATCCCGTCCAGTTCGGTCCACTCAGCAGTATGCGTGGTTACTGCCAGTCAGTAGATCGGCAGGTCACGAGTGATATGAGATAATGTAGGTGCTCTTGGTCCAGCAGGGAAGAGTAGGCCAAAATCTGTGTTGCCAACGTTTGCAACAATGAGTATTCTCTCAATGTATGTTCATTCTCCCCCTCCCCGTCAATGCAGGTTGCTATTAATAGAGCAAGGGGCTCAGCCCTGCTTCAGGCGCCGCACTTCCCAGGCGTTTGCTATTGCAGGGAATTTATCTCGGGTCATTGGCTTCTTAGGGCAGCGTGCTCACCAATCTGAAAAACTTCTCTACCTGTTTATAAATTGAAATTCAAGCAACAGCGAAGCTGTTATGTTAGATCGTGTCATAATTTTATCATGAATGCACAAACTGATGACCTTCGGCACGTGTGCCTTTTCTTAATCTGTACTCAAATAACATTTCTACCGCCCACTGTGTTCAAGCGCTACGAGCGATCTGTAGGTGGGTTAACGCATTCCCTGACACTGGTGGGGTCGCCCGCGTTCAAGAGGACCTGATCGTATTGAAAATCATTTCATCTTCATCTTCATCACCTTCATCTGTTCTTCCCGTGCAGCTCTATTGAGGAGGTTACTGGATTCACAAACTTGCAGCAGCAGCAGATATCCTCAACTCTTGACAATTATCATCATCGTAATGATGTAGGTTTTTCACGGCTCGATGCATGATGATTGCTTCTGTCCCGAGAGAGCAGCTTTTCGATTATCATCATCATCATATCCCATTTGTTTATGATGTTACCTTGTCACTTTATATTTTAGGAAGCCCATTATTTCAAAATTCCGCCATTCAGATGCTTAAAATTTGTACCAATTTTCAGTTTTGCATTACTTCGAGAACATCATCAGACTGTACATAACTCACTCATTCAGTGTTACGATCACCTTCATGTATATTATATATAAGAATTGTGTGTGTGTGGGTGTGCATGTAAGATGAGCAGCACAAAACACGCGTGCATGCGATACTGTGTGGATACAATCACTGCGCAAAACTGTATCTGTGGCTTTGGAATGCAATTTTTCGTGTAAAAGCCAGG
>JAZEWT010000007.1:5960005-5974266 GCA_036362905.1 Mordacia mordax | reverse complement strand
GGGTCCGCCAGGCAGGCCCAGACCGGACCCTGCCATCCCGGCTCGTTATTACCTAATGATTTCCCGCCAAGAGCAAGATTAATGAGCGGCCACTGAGCTGCACGTCCGCCATCCATTCTTGCCTCCCTCAGGCTGCGAAAAGGCATTCGCTGGATCGCTCGCAAAACACCACCGCTCACCATCGCGATGCTCGACGCCCATCGGTTCGGTCAGCAGACCTCGACATTCGCTGGCACCGACGCTGCCCACTCGTGAGCGTCTGTCTGGGAGTGCGAGTCTATTGCGCCGTCTGTCCCGGGGCAAATGTCAACACTGTTGGGTGGCAGGGAGCGAGTTTATTTGAGAAGCGTTGCTGGATTCGAAGGGGCCGACTGAAGGCCCTTCTCAACATTCGGTGACCTGCGTACCTGCGCAAGGCGCGATGTAATGAGACTCAGAACCACAAGGGGACGAGCTCGCATCAGGCATGGGCTCGTCACTGAAGCACGGACAATAGTTGCCGGACGAGAGACACCTGCCAGCTAATTACAATCATCGTTTGCGTGACGCAATCAGAAATGACCAAAACATATTTGATCAGTGAAAAACACCGAGTAACGAAGCGTTTCTCTGCGACCCCTCCTTTTGATCAGACTGTTTACATGGGGGAATACGTGTAATTTTATTCATCATGGTGTTGGAGACGCCTGTAATTACATGGTGCTCTGCGCCCTTTCAAGCATATCGGACGTAATAACAGCACGTCCACAGGAGAAAGGATCCTCTTCATGCCCCCCTTCATCCCCTCTCTCTCTCGCTCTCGCTGGCGCATGCACAAACACAAAATGCTGAACAGACGGACGGAGCAGCGATAGAAAAAAATCGCCGAACGATTGCGCTCTCGTGCGTTCAAACTATCGTGGTATCCTGGGGTTTTCAGGACGGTTTGTTTGAGGCAGGTGTACTGGGAAGTCCGACGGACTGCTTGGAGGCTCTGAACGGAGCGATGAGACGGTGTCCAGGAAACAAGGTTAGCCGGAATAACACGGAGTCGTCACGCAGTGACGGTGTGGGTTAGGGTTGACAACTGTCCTGTTTTTCTCAGGATTTTAGTCTTGTTGAGGTACTTGCCATCGAAAATCAGCAAGTCTTCCCGGACAGTTTTTTAAAAATCAATTTTACAATTATACCTCACTCGACACAATGCGGTAGTGTGGTGTTCTCCACACTCTCAGCGTTGCGTGCTATGTCTTGTTTTTTGTTTGCGTGTACCTCCGAGATGGCAATACTGGTTTAACGCCCAACACTCGCCACATTGGCATCCAACTCGTGAGGACCTGGTGCAAGAGGACGCAGGCGGGGGGCATGAGATGGTCGCGGCAATGCGGTCTCTGAGGAGCCACTGATGAGAGTCTCTGTTAAATTGGGTCCTTCTTCAGACGAAGTGTCTGCCACTGAAATTGACTCAGCTCATGAGGCTCTGCACAACGGCCTTGTTATTCACAGGATTTATGCCACGCATAACCAGAACAACAGCTGCGATTCCTTGATAAATGGGCGGTGACGCCGCTCAAGTACTTGGGCCGAGTTCAATGCAGCGCATCACCACGTGGGGTAGGTGAAGTCGAGCTGGTCATGGGTCAGGCCCAGGTGTCATGGGTCAAGAGATGTGCAGCACCTGTTCTCCAACCCAAGCGAATAAGTTTGCTTTCGTAACCCAAAGCCCAAAGCTCGAAGGTTGTGATCATCGCTCTTCGATTCCTGCTGTTCCTCAAGGGCAGATGTCACCAGATGCCCGATAGCATCATTCATAAGCCTCTGACGCATGGCTCACACGGGCAAGAAGGCAGATGAAAGAACACCCCCCCCCCCCCGCTATGTGCGGTCTAGCTCCTGTAGGGATGTCTCGCGATCAGGCTCGACAAACTGAGCAAACCAACCCAAGGTTTTGCTACAGAACACCAAGAACATCCATCTGTTGACCTCTGCGCTGCTTCTCTTCGACGGGAGATGACTCCCAAATGGAACGGTTCTGACACTCGTTTCACCACGCACATCTTAACAATTGAAGTAATTTTAAAAAATCAGATAGCGAGTATGTTAACCTGCATCGCAAACGCGGATATATAGTATTATTAAACCTCTGCGAAGGTGTAAGTTGTCTTTTTAAAATCATAGGATATAAGATAAAATTGTGCTCTATTTATATGTTCCCATATATCAGCTGCCCACTCTTACTTACCCACACTGATTAGCTTTCATTATCCTCGAGTAATGCTCGTGACCTACACAGCATGCGGAAGCCCTCCTCAAGCAAACAGACAAAAGGGAAGTAATTACAGGGCATGCAAGGATATAACGTGGGTCGAGTGGTGGTGACGTGGATCGCGCTCTGCACTACAATCTTGGCGACGTGAGTTGGATTACCAGCAACAGTTAATATCGTGGGCGGCGCGGTGGCCCAGTGGTTAGCGCTGACGCCTCACAGCAAGAAGGTCCCGGGTTCGAATCTCTCGGCTCGGGAGCCTTTCTGTGTGGAGTTTGCATGCTCTCCCCGTGTCCGCGTGGGTTTTCGTCGGGTACTCCGGTTTCCTCCCACAGTCCAAAAGCATGCTCCCTGGATAGGTTGATTGGCTCGCAGGCTAAATTCATCTCATCTAAATTGCCCCGCAATGCCCGGCGATGGACTGGCGTCCCGTCGTCGGGTGTATTCCTGCCTTACGCCCTGTGTTTCCGGGATAGGCTCCGGCTCACCGTGACCCTATATAGGATTAAGCGGTTTCAGATAATGAGATGAGATGAGATGAGTTAATATCGTGACAAATGAAACTAGACCTTGTATTGGACATCTTTAAGTTTAATTCCTCCTTAATCAAGTGTGTAAATATTAACACCAAGGAGATAAATGCTTCAGTGCTGGCCACACAGTTTTATGAACCATGTGTTCCACGCAACCTTAATAGGGTCTCACTAAATACCTTGCCCTGAACGTCTATATTTCTAAATGGGGCTGGTTATGTGTATTAGGCTGGCTGAAGCATTGGCTTAGCGATTGGCGTCCGGCACTATAAACTTGGCTGCCTGAGTTCAACTCCCGGTCACGTTTAACACGAGCAGCGATTGTATTAACAGGTGCTGGACCGCTCGAAGGCCCACTCAGCCTTACAGGGATGATGGGCGCCGTGTTGCACACATCATCACTGAGGATAAATAGGCAGCCGCCCACCAATCTTCCCTGTGCACCACACTGGCCTTAACAGGTTAATATCACAGCCTTAAATAGAATGTACAAAATAGGCAACATCCAGAGAAATGGCATATCTTCGTTGCACATACGCAATATCTGTTGACATGTATTGGTTAAAGTAAATTGCCCCCAGTGCCCTACGATATACTGGCGTAACATTGAGGTATAGCCCCGCCTTTCGCCCTCTGTCTGCCGGGATAGGTGCCGACCCCCCGCGTGCCCGTACAGGATTGGCGTGTTGATAATCATGATGATGTATTGGTTAATTGTGCGTGTGCGCCACTGCCAATAATCCACATAACTGACGTTAATAGGTGCTTGCCAACAACACTAGCCCCAGCAGCCCATGTAAGCAACAGAGATGCGTTGCTTTGCCTGAGAGAACAGTGGGCGAGGCGCGTAAGGGAGACGGGCGACAAGGTCACGGGGAGCAGGTGAGGCAAGAAGCAGTTGATGTTGATGAACAGGGACAAACTATGAAGGCCAGGCTCGTGGGCTCTGAGAGAGGGGAAAGATGCCACGTGTGAGAGAAAAAGGCGAGCTTGGGGTATGGGTCAGGGATGTGGGGTCAACCTTCCGTTGGGAAAAAAATGGCTTGAGAGAAGGGATCAGAGGGTACGTGCTGTAAATGAATAAGTCACAATGTCATTAGAAAATCAGTAAAAAAAGGCCTTTTGACGGGCGGCTCGTTACAGAGCAGTGCTGGGCAATCATAAAACTGCTGAAACAGTTTGTTAAGGTCTACTATCAGACAATCAGGATGATTTATCAGCAGGCCCCTTGTAGATGTTCAGCTACTTTTTTTTTGTTTTTAAACTTTCCGAGTGAGAAGAGAGACTCTAATCACTGGCCATGTTGGCCAACAGCACCGACATCGAGCTGTCACTGAAAAAAAAGCCGAGCAAATAAAATAATGAAGTCACTGAGAACCTTTCATATTTTCTACTCGAACGTGGAGCGATCACTGTAGGATACAGTGTAGGATACAGTGAGCGCTCCACGTTGGAGCGATCACTGTACCAGCAGCCATCTGCCATAAAGGTCCAAGATTAATTCGTGAAGCAATTGAGATTCACAAGACAGCAAGAGACCATGAACCGAAAACAAGAAATGATTATAAAGCTCAGCCAATCCTGGAGGCCAGTTATTGAAGTCAGTAATGCACAGATATAGAACTATTGGGTGTGGACATCAGAGGTGGATCGCCAGGTGTGTGGGAGGTTCTTTTATGATATGCAAATTAGGGGACTAGCCACAGACAAAGCAGGAGGGGGTTATCGCAGTTCCGGGGTGTGAATAGGACAAGGAGATTAATGTTAATGTGATTCAGATGTAGACCCCACACAACTAAAGATGACTCGACACATACATAGTACCCACATATATAAAGGAGCAACAGGCACTACACACACATGCTGCGCCTGAGGATGCCTCTAACGTGTGAGGCGAAACGTCGCGAGGACAGGGAGCGATCGACGCGGCTGTCCCGAGAGAGCAGCTTTTCGAAGCAATCATCATGCATCGAGCTGTGAAAACCTACATCATTACAATTAATATTATTCCCATTATTTTCAATCCAGACTGCTGTCTCGGACATAGCATCGAGGATGTCTGGCTTCTATAGAGGTCCGTTACATTTGTGTTTTACTCGATAAGCCACGGTTAATGATGCGATTGGTGAGTGTCACTTTAGTTCTAACAGTGTTAAAAACTATAATACTACCGTTACAATTGTACAGCGTTAGTAGTTGAATTGATAAAATAAACTCTCCCTATGGGGCGGCACGGTGGCCCAGTGGTTAGCGCTGACGCCTCACAGCAAGAAGGTCCCGGGTTCGAATCTCTCGGCTCGGGTGCCTTTCTGTGTGGAGTTTGAATGTTCCCTCCGTGTCCGTGTGGGTTTTCGCAGGGCGCTCCATAGTTTTTCCACGCTCCAAAGACACGCTGCGTAGGTTAATTGTCCTGACTAAACTAGCTCCAGTGCCCTGAGATGTTGTAACTTGCTTGGCTCTCCCTGCTGGACAACGGTTAAAAGAGCTATACACAGCTCAACGGTGTCTCACAGCTTGAATAAAATCTGACTGGCTGACGTTCACATGCGATGATTAACCATACGTCAACCATATGTCAAATTGCTGGTGAGTGGGGGATGTTGTAGGGCTTCAGATTGATTCGGACATCACTTGTCACTGATGTTTTCCAGAGAGCTCTGGATATAACTGAGGTCACTGGGCTATAGCCAGTGAGCGCCTCTTTCACTTGAGATGTATCTGGGTGAGGACGACACCAAATTGAACGTTTAACTATTTGACAAAACATGCAATGCATGCTTATGTGTTTGGCTTCATCCCAGTTTAAAGCTGAAAATTATATTCACGTGCTTTTGCTGGTTGTCCTCAATGTTTCAATGTGTCTGCGTCTCTTCTTACGTACGTACCTCCTCACGTGCCGAAATGGCCTTAATAGCTGCTCCTTGACAGTACTTGGCACTAAATATGTTAAGGCTTTACGCGAGATCTTTGTCATTGCATCTCTACGCGTGTCCTTGACTCTTTTTGCTATTTATCTTTGTCCTTTGTATCTTTTCTTCTGTGTCCCCGTCTCCTGCCATCTCTGTCCGTCTCTCTCTCTCTCTGTCCCTTTCTCTGTGTCCCTGTCCCTCTGTCAGTCTCTGAGCCCCTTCCGTGTTCCCCTTCGAGCATCTGTCTGCCTGTGTTGTCTGTCCTCCTCTCCGCCTCACCGCCTCACCTTTCACTGTGTCCCACCTCTCATTATCTACGCATCTCTATTTATTTCCGTCCCATATCTCGTTACACCTCGCCATTACCATGTTATCCTGGTCAGGGTTCTTCTTGGTAACCACCCTCCCCTTCATCCCATCCCGCCCCTCCCCGCTCTGTTGTGTGGTACTCATATCACTGCCGGAGCCACAGCTATTTTCGAGATTCTGCCTCCATTATTATTATTTTTTACAATTTGGCCAAATCCGTTAAGGATGGAACGCAGCTGGCATTCGTATGAATTCGCGAGCGGAGCGAATGTTCAAGGAAATACTTGTTTCACAGCACAAACACACACACATATATATAATGTAACTCACATTTTACCATCCACAATAACATTTAAAAACCTACAGCCGCAAACACCAAAGATATAAAGATACACGTGCGGCACGGTTCGCACATTGGGCTGGCTATCTATAGAGTACAGGTTCGATCCGCGCCGCGGCCGGTGAAGCAATAGGCGCGTTTCTCGGTTCCCTCTGCTTCTCGTCAGCTGTGCAAACGGGTGGAGGGGGGTGGGTGCAGGGGTGGGCGCAGGGGTTGGTGCAGGGGTGGGCCCAGGGGTGGGTGCAGGGGTGGAATTGGGTGGCAACCGCAGGAAAATGCCGTTCTCAGAGTAATAATCTCAGAGGGGATGTGTTAGGCGTTCGCGGTCTTGAATGTGGACGGTTAGTTCACATCTGAGAAGTCACAGAAATCGAGGAAATGCATTCTGATAAACTCACAATTTTGTGGGAGATAACCCCCAGACCTTATGTATCTCTAAATATATCTATGCGTCTCTCTGTATCTCTATGAGTCCCTATGCGTCTGCATCTCCAGGAGTTTCTTTGTATCTATATGGTTCTCTATGTATCTCTATGAGTCCCTGTGAGTCTGCATCTCCAGGAGTTTCGTTGTATCTATATGGTTCTCTATGTATCTCTATGAGTCCCTATGAGTCTGCATCTCCAGGAGTTTCTTTGTATCTATATGGTTCTCTATGCATCTCTATGAGTCTCGATGTAGTTCAAAAGGGGACGCAGACCACGGTGCGTTCTCAGAAATGAGATTTTGAAATCCTACCCCTGGTTAGATGTCTGGCCGGTTCGTAAGAGTAGCACAGATACTCCTATTGCGTAGGCTCTCTCGAGCTCCTTCTCTCGAAGGCCCTTCTTCCAGCAGTAGTCCGTGCAAGGAATTGCATGGCCGCACCTTGACGCTGACCGCAGTTACGATGCTCGATGCTCTGCGTGGCCACAGCTGGGCCCTCGCCGCGCACCACGTGCAGCCGGGCTCACGCAGCACTCGTACGCGAGCTGTGCTCAGGGAGCGATGCGCGCACACGTGGCTTGAGACGGGGTCGCCGTGACGCTCAACGCAGTCCGCAAACCGCAGCGCAGAGCTGCTCCCCGCCATCACGTGTGTGTATCGAGCAGCACGGGGACTTGAGAGTGCGGCACGGTGGCGCAGCGAGTAGCGCCTGGTCTCAAATCCTGGGTGCCTTTTTGTGCGGAGTTTGCGTTTTCTTTTCGTGTCCGTGTGGGGTTTCAGCAGGTACTCCGGTTTCCTCCCACAGTCCAAAGGCGTGCCGCCTAGGTTAACTGTCCTGACTGAGTTGCCCCCGATGCCCCGAGGTGAACTGACATCCCGTCCTGGTCATGCGCTGCGTCTCACCGCGCGAACCCTTCGCACTATTACGCGGGGACCGAGAATGAATGAGCTCACACGTGGGAGAATATTACAGTGCGAGCTCACAGAAATAACCGAGTGCACTGTGGCATTTAATCGTCGTGTGGCGTTTCATTCAGCCAGCTGTAGATTTGCACGAGCAGAGACGATTCTCGGTGCGAGAGGATGCCTAACGTTTAGCGTTTTACTGCGCAGAGCCGCACGTCAAACTTACCCGTAAAGTAACGCGGTTGGCGGACAATATATGACAGTCTGTCACATTGTGTTTTTGTAGCAAAACGGCTGATTCGATATGGTTAAATCGAATACGAGTCAACACGTCATTGTAAAAATGTAAACACAGCAGGAGGCACACACATTCCTCGAGCTCAAATGAATGAAACTTTTAAAATGAATGTGTTATTCCTCGGCGTGCCATGCTGAACTGGCCGTGGTCATATTCAATTCCGGGCTCAGAATCAATTAATACTATGCTATAGGTACTTTTTTTGCCGATAAACCACACACGTTGGTGGTAAATACTGCAATGTTTGCACACACGTTGGTGGTAAATACTGCAATGGTGTGTTTTTCGCAAACATGACACTTTATGAGAAGTGTCTATTTGGTGTTTTTAAGAACTTAAAACTATTATTGCCAGAAAAATGGGTAAAGCCTCTTCTGTTTTACAATCAATACTATGTTGTCAGTGTGCTACATTTCCCTTTTCTCTCCTACCTTTGGAGGATTGATTATTTATCAGCGGAGGTGTGGTGGCGCAGTGAGTAGCGCACTTGCCTCAGAGTAAGAGAGGCCTGGGTTTTGTTCCCGGATTGGGAACCTTTCTGTGTTGAGTTCGCAGTTCTCCCCGTGTCCGCGTGGGTTTTCGAAAGCTCTGGATGCGGGATTCGTGAGACGGAACAAACGTTCAAACCAAGCAACACAAACAATATATAAATCGAAATAACAAATTTACGGAACTAAATTGTGTAAATATGAAACCTTAACAATGACCATAACGTAGAGAGCAACGCGCAGTGTAACAGCGCGATGGGAAAACATTGCAGGAGCTTATTTCATAACAAATGTATGTATGTGGCCATGTGGCCATAAATGTCTGCAGGGTGGCCAGAGGTACGTCAATGAGATTCTTCAATAAACAAGTGTAAAGCTCTGAGTATTATCTCCTCGTATGAATGGGGCTTCTCTTGGTACTCTGGTTGTCTACCACATGTCAAACACTCATTTACAGACGTCTCCAGACATTCTCATGCCGCAAGACCCTCCTTAAAATAGTAATGAGTCTTTCCTGGATATGTCAAGGACATCACTATCATAAATTGGAGTCGTGTTACGTGGCTGGTTGCCTGATCATCGCTTCACTTGTGCAAGTCAAAACACCGGGAACGTGTGATTTATTCTCAATATGCAGTGACAACATTTGTTGATATCTCATCTCATCTCATTGTCAGAAACCGCTTAGTCCTGTACAGGGTCGCGGTGAGCCGGAGCCTATCCCGGCAGACACAGGGTGCAAAGTAGGGATATACCCAGGATGGGACACGAGTCCATCATCGGGCACTGAGGGCCATTTAGTCTGCAAGCCAATGAACCTATGCAGCAGCATGTTTTTTGGACTGTGGGAGGAAACCGGAGTGCCCGGCGAAAACCCACACGGACACGGGGAGAGAGCATGCAAACTCCCACACAGAAAGGCACCCGAGCCGAGATTCGAACCCGGGACCTTTTTGCTGTGTGGCGACAGCGCGACCCACTTGGCCACCGTGCCGCCCGATTTGTTGACATAAATAAGCATAATTTCAGTCGCGGCTACGTAGAATACGCTGTGCGTTTTACAAGTACAAAACGTGTTGTATCTCGCAGATGTGTGATGAATAATGTCGAACTTGAGAGTGGTACTGGATGACATGTGCATAGCTCAAAGCTCAGCCAGCATGGCACGTGACACCGACAGCGCGGCATGGGAACCGTATCCGTCACGTGGAGTGCAAAGCAAAAAACACTTAGAATATTTAATGAGAAATTGTTCAATTACTGAACCCTCGGGAGGCACCACAGCAATAAGACAAACAACAGAGGCTACGTGTGGCTTAAGCAAATTAGATGCCGGGATGCCAAAAAACGACCGCTATCCCACTCGCGATTGTTGGCTGAGAAGCAAATGTCTAAATTTATCCAGATTTCAAAGCCGTTTATAATCAATGTAAATGTTAATGTCACGAAGGCACGCATTGACAAAGCCACTTCCAAGGTAGCGGGCGTAAACCACACTGGCTTATCCTCCTTTTGTTGGCGCGCGATTCGGTGCCCGTGGTGAAAGCCAGCTCGACACCGCCCCCCCTTCCATGCTATACCCGGCGGCCAAATGAAGAGAAATCTGCAGTTCCTTTGGCTACATCGCTAGGCCACCATCTCCGTGCGATCCATTGTGTTGATTCACATATGTTGGGCCACCATGGATGAAATTTGCGACACAGGATCACCTCACAAGCCAGCTCAACATCATACCAGTGACCCTTGCTTTTACCCACTGGCCAAATGAGGACGAATCCGCGATAGTCCGTAGCGTGTGCGTGGAGACATCGTCCGTGCGAGTGGTCAGGATTACGAGCCCAAGCCTCAGGAGGGCCTTCGGGCGGCAGCTGTAAATGTGCTGAAACAGCGAGGGCTGTCATCCCACGAGACGGCTCACTCTGACAGCTCGCTGTCCACACTGGTTAACAACCATCGCTCGGGCGACCCACATAAGTGCTCACCCGATGTGGTTTATTCGTTTCTGTGTTCGGTTTTTTTTAGGGGAAAATCTTCCTTGGAATTACTATACATTTGCCATTATTGCATGATTATTGTTATGATATATAATACCATTTGGCTTTCAATTAACGTTTTAAAAATTCATGTTATTGTCTTGATGCCAAGCTCATTGTTTGCTGATACGATGTAAACAAAGTATAATTTTCATAGGATAAAATATCGCTTAAATCCATTTTTTGGGTTAGGTCTCGCAATTGTTTTTGTCGTAAATCTTCCACGACCCGACACGGTCAATTAGTAACGTTTGTCACGTGAACAGAACGTGCCAATTGTTCGCTATCTCAGCACACTGTTGTGTTGGAGGGCAAACTCACAGCATTGACATTTAAATACAACGTTTCACTGATAATTACAATCGGCATCCTCAGGAACTCGCACTATCTTGGGACGAGCAGCTTCAAAATAGTGTTCCTGTTCTGGGTCTCTTTATATCATTATTATATATTTTATATATATGGATTTCATCGATAACATTGGTCACGAAAGCCTTCCAACCAAAGGATAAAATATGTTTATGTGGAATATCCAGATTGTCAGAAATCAATTCATAGTCAAGAGGTTGCTCCGGCTATTAATGCCACCGCAACTTGACATAACTCGCTCGCTTCCTGCCTTCCATTCCATTATGGTGACGTAATTATATTTTCACGTGTGACATTTTACATCATTAGCACATTTGAACGGCAAAGGAACTTGACAGCCACTGTTGTCCGTGTCGGTGGCGTCGCTCTCAGTGACAGCGTCATCAAGCGTGACCATGTTCCCCGCCACAGTTTTCACGCATCGCTTATAACCGGTACCCGTGCCAACATTAAGCCTCCAGAGGACATGGCTTTAATCACACAGCCACTGCCCTTACATGCCCAGTGTCTGTGTCAGCAGCCTCCACATGCTCTCAAAGACAATTGTGGTCACCGTGACATCGTTCCTGGCAAGCCTGCACGTGTCGTGCATCATATCTTAGGCTGCTGGACTCACCCCCATTGAATCGATGGCTGCGCGACGCGTGGGTTGATGCAGCAGACGGCCTACTTGCATGTCCACATCAATGCGGCCCGCAGTGCACGTCATGATGTAAGTGCAATGTCACCGCAGATCCGATGGGAATTTCCCTGACGCATCCCTGTGCCTCCAGGAGGTTGAACTGCCAACTGACCACAATCAAGAGCGAGCAGCTAATATTGGTGACTCAGCCATCATCATTATCAATATCTGCTTAATCCTGTAGAGGGTCACGGGGGGCCAGAGTTGATCTCGGCAGACAGAGGGCTATATCCAGGATGCGACGCCAGTACATCGCAGACTATTGGAGGTAATTCACTCAGCAGGCCAATTAACCTCGGCAGCAGCGTGTCTTTGGACGGTAAGAGGAAACCAGAGTACCCGATGAAAACCCACGCGGGCACTGGCAGAATATGCAAACTCCACACAGAAAGGCACCCGAGCCTTTCTGTGCTGTGAGGCGACAGCGCTACTCACTGTGCTACCGCGCGCTCGACTAAGCTATTAAAAAAATATCATTCGAAGTAGGTTTTGGTCGAAACGGAAAAAAAGGATTAATAATCTTGAAAGTTCTCCTTTTTTTGAGAAGCCAGGAGACCATAAATACACAGCAGAGTCCGAAAAAACGTAGCGATGTAAATTTTAATATTCATGGAGGTGAATTCTTTATTTTGTGAGCAACCTTTGTACTGTACAGCAGGATTCATCTGCTAAATTTAAAGGGCCGCTGCTGCTGCTGCTGATGCATCATGCAATTGCCAGTGCGCATGTTGCAACCACCAGCCCATATTCAGCCCTTTACTCTCACTGACACCAGATGTATTTAAATATCACATTCTGATTGCGCAGTTGTACATGCTGGTAAGCATTATTTACATTTATTTATTTAAGACATCAAGCCGAGATCCAACAGCTTTATGTGCAGTGTATTCAGGGTTTAATCTATCCTGAATTATCTTCTGGGGCCACCAAACCACCAGCCCCCAGGACCTTGCACCCCCATCGTCCGCTCCTCTCCACAGAGTGGACAGCTCTGGATGGAATTCAAGTCCGAGAGTAAAGACTACGCATCATGGTGGCAGCAGCAGTAATGGTGCAGTGATTGGCACACAGGACCGATCGGCCGAAAAACTCATTCAACAGCTGACGTCAGCGGGGAGCGGTCATCCAAGCAATACCTGCTGCTCCACGCTGACCTGATCAAGGTTCAACATTCTCCATGGCTGGTGCAGCGTGAGAATGCATTCATCGAGCAGTGGAGTAACTATGGAGATGTCAGTTATTATGCAATTCAAACGTATATCTGGATTCAGTTTGTTCTTTTGAATAATATTATCGAATTTCAAGACATTCCCCTTTCATTGCTGTTTTCTGCCTCGGTAGTGACCCCAGCAATGCCTCCGCGATAAAAAAAAAACAGTGAAATGATGAATAACGTTGTGGCAGTTACGGGTAACACATTTTTAATTGGAACGTAAGATGTTACTTTTGTTGTGTTTACGCTCGCGTGTTTTTGGCTTCGTTCGAAGCAAGTGGCTATTGTAATCATTGCTACGCAGTGGTATCGATTAATAGCGCAGGGCTTCCTTCTCCTCCATCTCCCTGCCACTGCACCTCGCCTCGCCTCGTGATGAAGTCAAGCGCCTTCATCAAATATAAATGGTGTTTCATTTACAATCAGTACGATGCAGCAATGCCTCGCTCCCAATTAATGTGACTCTGCTGCGTTACAGAACTTGGTCAGCACAGCCTTCATCAGCACTAAATTATTAGTGAAGCCACATTGTGTTCTTTACATATTTCATTGTAATGTTTAACCCAGAGAGCTGGCTTGACTCGTTCGCTTGTTAGCTGGACGGCTGGCTAAATGGCTAGACAGCTGGTTCGAGGGATGCTCAGGCGGCTGGGAGCAGGTCAGGCGGAGGTTGAGCCACACGGCAGCTGAGAGCCGCTCAGCTTTTCACGGAGACTTCGGTGGCGACAAGCCAGGCAATGCGCAGGTGTTGTAGGTGATGTTTCTGAAGTTCTCCGGTTCATCAATTGTCCGCTAGCGTCACAATATACAGGATGCAATGTCTGGAAAATATTGACGCCGGCTAACTGCATGGCTACCTCCCACTTCACACCTCTCTGCAGTTTCCTCGCGCCAATGAATCGTTTCCTCCTCCAGTGAATACTTTCGATATTGAATGAAGACTATGCCACGAGACATAAATGTAATTCATTGGTGACTAGGCTGCGGCCATCAACTCACTGCACTTGAGAACCTGATTCAATCACAGCGACGTGGCTGAAACGCAGCTCCAATCCCAGAATTTCGGTGACGCTGGGAAAATCATATGCGACCTTCCTTCATTCAGTCCTGATGAAAACTTGCATACGGGCAAGTAATCTTGATTTAGAACTATGATCTCAAACTTCCAAGCTCTTTGCTCTTTGGGATATCAATGGGGCGACGGCAGCGGTAGGCCAGGAGGGGTGGTTCGACAAGCAATTTCTTGTTGCCATTCTATGGAGAAGCGCAAAGTATGTATAAATAAGTGGCACAGAAAATCTTCTTACGGGATAATCTCAGCAGAGAGCACGAACTACTGTGTAATTTCATTCGCTTAGCATCACGCGCTTCTCCTGGGCATGACAAGTCCACTACATCTTGCGACCGAAGAACAGCGCACTCAGCGAGGGATTACAGTTTTTCTTTTAATACTGCCGAGGCTTGTTTTCAACAAGCGTTCGAAATAAACGGCGTAGCCTGGGGAGCTCAG
>JAZEWT010000007.1:5925315-5948372 GCA_036362905.1 Mordacia mordax | reverse complement strand
TGCAAACTCTACACAGAAAGGCACCTGAGCCGAGAGATTCGAACCCGGGACTTTCTTGCTGTGAGGCGTCAGCGCTAACCACTGGGCCACCGCGTCGCTCAGGAGGCAAATTCCGACGATCAATCATAGTTAGCGACACTCATCAACTACTCTATCTTCACCCCTCCTCAGCATTTCAATTCTTGTACCTGCCAGGCCCACGTGTGTTTGCTGTAACCCTCAACCTCCCAGTTCCTCCCCATCGTTCCGGCCTCTCATCTCATTCTCGTTGTCACAAACTGATTAGTCCTGTACACGGTCGTGGTGAGCCGGAGCCTATCCTGGCAGATATAAGGCGCAAGGCAGGGATATACCCACGATGGGACGCCAGTCCATCACCGGGCACTGCGGGCAGTTTAGTCTGCAAGCCAATTAATCTATGCAGCAGCATGTTTTTTTGGATTGTGGGAGGAAACCGGAGCGCCCGGCAAAAAACCCACGCGGACACGGGGAGAGAACATGCAAGCAACTCCACACAGAAAGGCACCCGAGCCGAGATTCGAACCCGGGAGTTCTTGCTGTGAGGCGACAGCGTACTGGGCCACCGTGCTGCCCCGTTCCGGCCCCTAATCTGCCCTAATGAATGCATCACCCAGTTTCAACATCAGAGAATATTGTTGATGAATATTGAGCAAGCAACACCATCTCTTCCCAGCCGCAAACGATGGAACGATTCTTCCCATGGCACAGCGTGAGCCGGTTAATAGATTCAGCCGAAGTCCCACTGTTGTGTCTTCATGCCTTTGGCCACGCACGGTCGCTAACGAACCACGCTCGACAATATCACAAAACCGCGCGCCACACTGCTTCGCCCAGACACTCGAGTAGGTGGTAACAAGTC
The DNA here is from genome assembly GCA_036362905.1 of Mordacia mordax. Taxonomy (NCBI): domain Eukaryota; kingdom Metazoa; phylum Chordata; class Hyperoartia; order Petromyzontiformes; family Petromyzontidae; genus Mordacia; species Mordacia mordax. The sequence goes on along the minus strand of JAZEWT010000007.1, from coordinate 5,947,492 downwards.
AGCTCCCTCCACTCACTCCTCGCGATGCGATGAATGACCACGAGGTTTCAGCTTACTCATGGCTATTTTCCACCCAACGGCCAGTACAATGCTCCGCTCCACTTGAATAGAGGGGTGAGGAAATATTTTCTGAAGTTCAGCCCCTGACAGTTCTCACTGAGAGTAAGTCCTGTCGGTTACGGTTCAGGGACTAGATTACATGTAATAATATACCCTAATTTTGCCTAGATTTCAATTTGCCGATGGTGTTGTTTTTCATGCATTCTCTCTTGTTCGTAGAGGCTTGCTCACCAAATTGACCTAAATGTAATTTGCTCCAACATTAGTTTGTGTGTGTAGTAAATATTCAATTCTTTACTGACACACTGTGAGGAGCATAAGAATAATTTTTATTTGATGAGTCACTAAAAGCCACCACTATGAAGTCTACACGCAATAAGCCTGAACCAAACTGCACAAACATTTGGGTGATACCGTAACCACCATTTAAATAGCACGGATACTTCAAGTTTAATTCATTGATTTGCTAACAGTGCCCTTTCTGGAATATTTGTGTTTCGCATTATATACTAGATGTGTTTAGTTATTTTCCGACCTGTATATTACACTTACCAAACAGCTGTAATGTTACAATGGTCTCTGACTACCTTATAAACACAGCAATGGGCCGGCTGCATAATAGTTTATTTTTTATGTAGAGAGAAGTGAATGTAAAAATTCAGAATAGCAGTATATTTGCCAGGAAAGCTAATGGACTGTTCAGTGGCAAGAATTGTTTTTTGGGAGAGGCGTACTTAAGTGACATTTTGTGAATTTTACATTTCATCAAAAATTACACCTCTTTATCAACAAACACCTTAAAAACATGTCAACTGTATAATTTTCAGAGATTACATGCCACCCATTGGGACGTATTCCAGTGGACTTCAAATTTGCTCAATAAAGTCAACAATTCTACGAAACAAAGAAAACCAGCGCGTGAATAGAACACAATCGATTGTGTGACCATACTGATCCTAAACTCGGTTCCAAAAGCAAGTACTTAATGTCTATCCACAGCATGACAATGGGCTTTGAGTATATTTACTTTCAACCTTATACAGCATGTGCTTGTATGAGCTACTCGTCACCGGAGTAGCTCATCATACATAATGTATGTATATACATTTATTGTATTGCATACCGGCTGTGTACACATATAGAGTTCTTTGGTGAGCCGTGGCAGGCATGTCTCATTGGACGAGGGAGTGCTGAGCTCATCATAGATTCATGAGTTGAAAACCTGCTCAGGGTCACCTAAGCTTAAGATTATCATGCAGTCGTCGCATAACCAGTCCGCCGAGACTCAACTGCGGTTATGTGAACTAAATTATGCTTGATTCTCCAATGCAAAGCTGGGCCTGATTGTAACAATGTAAACATTTAGAGCTGACTGGGTGGCTGAAGAGTTAGAGACATGAGTAACAACTGTTGAGTTTCCAGGCTTGGATCCGGGTTTCTGCCAGATGCGATTCAAGTAGGTTATCAAGAGTATCAAGTTGATCATTTCAAGCTGATTCTCTATGATGGAACAACAACAACAAGAAACTATCACATTTTATTTAATGTGCCAAATTTTCAGTTCTCAAAATTAAGATACATACAATAAAACCCATTACCATGCAATAGACATCAATATAGTTCAGTCGATGGGGAAGTGCAAACAGGATTTGCCAAGTGAAGAGACAAGACAGAACAATATTCAGGATATACGGGCCACCAAAAATGTATACAGGCATACCGTCCAATTAGAGCACCCTCCTGCAAACTCGCCAAGTTCACCAAGAGCTTCAACCTACGGTGGAGGCTGCACCTTCGTATATGAAGAACCTACGACATTTCATTGAAATCCTAAAGAATATCACACTCTCTTTCATGGATCTGTTTCTCAGTTTCAATGTGGGTTCTTTGTTTCCAAAGATGCTCATTGAACAAAACATTGAGATAATTGAACACGAATTTGGCCAGAGCACTAGTGAGGGTGCACCTCACAACAACTTATGTCGGTGAGTTTTATCAAGAGGAGGGGGGCTGCAATGGGTTTCCCAATTCAACTTGTAACAGCCGACTTAGTACTGAAAAGAGTTCAAGGTTCGAGATTATAAAGAACCCATGACAATCAGATGAGGAACGTGATGATAACAGAACTCGTACCATTCTGCGATGTCAAGCAGCCATCTCAGAAGATACAATGTGGAAAACATCTTCACAGCCCACCAAAAGATCGAGGATTTCATCAAATGACCTGAAGACCGACTACCTCGATAAACAGAAGGTGCCTACCGTACCTTCTGCAGCAATTGTGATGAATTTACATCGGCAGAATCGTCATGACAAGAAAGGTTGCAATACGTTTGTACTCTAAGAGAAATCAGCAACGTCAGGTAACACCATGGCAAAATAACACACCATCAGCTTCGACAGGATGTGTGTACTGCTCCCGATTCATCATTAAGGCTCAACGTTAGTACATGACGCTATTGAAATTCTGAAGACTGAGAAAAATATGAATAGCAAGCAAGAAGGAGGTGTTGGGTGACAGGGTGGTGCAGCGGTACCTGAAAGAGGCTCTTGGGATAGAGTCATCCTGTTAGGTGACTTTAATGCCCGAGTGGGACATGATGAAGACACCTGGGCTGGAGTGATTTGAAGGCATGGGCCAGATTAGCTCAACAACAACCGTAGGAGGCTGCTAGGTTTCCGTGCAGCCCATGAACTCCTAATAATCAACATGCTGTTCCGTCATCGGCGCATCCACACAACATCTTGGGTGCATGCTGGGTCCAAGCAAGACCATCTGCTAGACTACAGAGCAGCGGATGCAGGCCCATGTCCTTGACACCAGGACCTACCGAGGAGCTGATCTGACCTCTGACCATCGGCTTGTCATCTCCAAGATCCGCCTGCCATTCTTCCACGGCAGTGGTGGGCGTCCACCAAGGACCCCATTCAAACCCACAGTGGCCTGGTGTCGGCGAGCTGATGAAAGCTGTAAAAGAGAAGTTCACCATCGTTTGCAACTGGGGCTGACATCGTCCCCAACTCCTCCGATGCCGAAGGGAAATGGGTGAGCTAGGTAGCATAGGTGGTACATCTGCCAGTCATCTCAGTCAGGCAACCCATAACACCGAGGTCTGTCCCGTGACCTGTCAGCGAGTCTTCGACACTTCACGTGGCTTAAAGGTGCACATGACCTGGCACAGGCGCCGTGGTGACGTCACCGCAACTTCGTGGCGAAAGGCGGTTGTTGTTTTGAATCAGTTTGAAAATTGCTCATATTATTTTGGTCTTTTTCTTGATCCTTATTGTTCTGAATCATTAATTTAAAGTTGTGTATTGAGGCCTGGAATTGCAACGGTCACTGCCTGAAGCCACTAGTGTTTTGACGCGCGATTTACACGCACACTTTAACTCTTATATAATTCTTAGTGGTCTAACACTGTGGTTCCTATCTCTACCACGGAGACTCACATCTCTAACACTGTGACTCCCATCTACAACACTGTGACTCCTATTTCTAACAATGTGACTAATATCTCTAACACCGTGACTCCCATCTCTAATACTGTGACTCCAATCTCTAACACTGTGACTCCCATCTCTAACACTGTAACTCCCATCTCTAACACTGTGACTCCCATCTTTAACACTGTGACTCCCATCTCTAACACTGTGACTCCCATCTCTAACACTCTGACCACCATCACCAATACTGTGAATCTCATCTCTAACACTCTGACCACCATCACCAATACTGTGAATCGCATCTCTAACACTGACTCTAATCCATTCCTTCCACCGTTCAGGGATGCATCGCTCTCTAGGTTGATTGACCTGTTGAGTAAATTACACCAGGGGGAGGTGCCCCTTGATGTGCTGGCGTTGCATCCTGATTGTGGCCCTTCCTTGTGCCCCGTGTCTCCTGTGGTGGCCTCCGGCCTCTATTCGCTATCATCACCTATACTCGCGTGGCTCTAACGATCTTGAGTCCTACATCAGTTCGCTGTACCCCTTAACCTTCTGGTCGTCTGCCGTGAGCTGATGATACTTCTACGCCCTCACTACATCTATCGGGGAGCTGGCAACAAAAAGCTCATAAATCTGCCTACCTGCCGAGGAAACAACAAGTTAGACCTTTTGCAGCTTGGCGTTGCTTGAGAAATATACCGTTGGTCAGCGCACCTCTTCCAGCACGCACATTGTCTGCAACACTAACCCACTTTGCACTGCTCAATATGTGCTCGCTGAACGTTGAAAAAGCAACTCTCACGGCTGAGCTGATCTCGGATTACAGTCTGGACCAGCTCTGTCTCACAAAGACCTGACGCTTTTCACCCGGGGGTCACAAAGCGCTGCTAGGATGCAATGTCTGGTGGGTTGGTGTTGGCTCACCGCGTGGTTTGACTGCCCTTCCTGTACGTTACCTCACACCTCTGGGTCGTTCTCTCTTTGAATGAATGCCTTCTAAATTGAACGAATATGCCCACTCATAAATTGTGTGTATTTTGTTGCGCTTAGCAGCATACGAATTCTAGATTTGCAGCAAATCCCAGTACATAATAACAAGCATTGACACGGAACACTAAGGAAATGCAGAAGATGTAGCCAGAACTTAGGTAATCGTAGAGATGTAGGGCACACCAAAGAACCACATTAACACAGACATATCATCCAACGCATTTCAGATAAACCCTTCAAAATATGACGATGCCTCCAACGTGGGGGGTGAAAGGTTGTGAAGGATAGAGGAGGAATGTTCGACAGAGCTACTCTGAAAGAGCAACTTTAAATAGCTATTCTCACTACACGCTGAAATGTGTAAACCTACAAAAGTACATCATGACTACTTTACACAATAAGACTCAAACATAATTTCAGGAAGGTTGTAATACTTTAGGAAGCTGCATGCTAAGTGATTTATAATACAAAATTCAAGATTACATTTTGTTCACTCTAGCCAAGTAGCCAATCTAGTTTCCCGTTCGTCACTGACAGAGAAGGGACAGCTTGTTTTCAAAATTGGTTCTAATATTGCTCACCACTCATGTTGGCTTGGCTGAAAGTCAAACTCAGGCAACCGTGATGAAAAAGAAGATGCTTCTCCCTTTCCGGCAATAAGGCAGTTTAAAGACGTTCAAACACCAGATAATTACAGATTACAAGGCGTCAAGTCTGCATTAACCACTCTAACTTATGCAGGTACATGTGCTTTAGAAATGCATGCATTATCTTTAAAAATGTAATTGGCTACACTAGATACAGACTTTTCAATCATAATGATACACTCTGTAACGCACGCAAATTGCGCACCTGGTCATAGACGAGACACAATTACAGAGGCTTATCGAGGAAACCGCAGAGAGGTGGGCAAGGGGCAAGGCAGCCATGCAGTGAGCCGGTGCCAACATGTGCCAAACACTGCATCCTATAAATATTTTGAACACATTAAGAACTGTATTATTTCCAGCGAGGGTGGCCCTTTTTCGTTTTTCCTGTTCTTGACCTTGGTGAAAAGGGGTCTCAGGTCACCGATTTGACAGTATAGTATACTGCGCTATACTAACCCAAAACTACCCCATTGTACCACGAATAATTCTCACCCAGCATCGGGCCTTCAACAGTTCTGATGCCCCCTCAAACAGGGCGCACGGCACAAGTGTACAGTATGCATGATCTTAGGGCGGATCTCAATTTCCTGCTGTCCGTCGCTCGCGGCAACATCGCTGCATAAGTGATGACATCAAATTCATCATTGACGCTTCAAGGAAATATTGCAGTCCCCTGGTAAGATGCTGGAAAAAAAAAACGGAGCTGTAAATCGTGTGCAACTTATCCGGGGTTTCAATTTATCTGGGGAGGGGAGACAGCGGATGTGAGCACAAAAAGGATACATTTTGAAAGTGTGAATGTCCAAGAGACAAAATGTTTTAATTCTGTAATTGTAAACGTGTCTTGTGTTACCACGCATTGCTATGAAAATCCATATGGCAGAAATCGTGATTATTACTCATCCATGAAAGCTCGAGACTAATTTTGTGAAGGAAAGACACTATGCTGCTTTTGAATGAAATATTTGTGCAATTACCGATTTTCATTTTTTCTGAGCATGGAAGAAAAACAAATACCCCCAAAAACCTCGCCACGATTATGAGGCTTAATAACTCAGCCCATACTTGATAGATAACTTTACTTAAATCCAGTTGGGAACCCATTCCTTTTCCCAGTGAGACCCAGGTCAAGCTAAGCAATGCAGGAAAATAGCAACAAAGAAATAATAATATTTTAATACATACACTATTAACAAAATAATTTAACCGCTTTCTCTGTTGATACACTGCTGGATGAAGTCGTCTGCGGTTCCGTGTCAGTCCGAGAGGTTGTCTGACAGCAGAGAGACGGAGTAATGGATTCATCTTGTGTGCAGGGGCTGACTGCATCGCTGCATCACCAGCCTCTGAGTGATTGCAACGGCCAAGGAAGGCCTTCATCCCCCAGTGGATTAATTATGGCCGATGTTGATAACAATGATATCCCATCCTCTTGTCTGCTGATTACATCTCGTGGTGTTTCATGATCTTCCTCTCTCCTTCCGTCTCTAATGCTGGAGATGTAATGGATGCCCTCTCCGGGACGGGAACCGGGTTCTGCAAGCAAAACCGCATCACCTGGGGATTGACCTTTGCCCTTTGTCCCCGGTGGTGTTGAGTTCAGAATAATCAGCGGACACAGTGGACAACCCGGTGCGCATATGCGGCGACACCCATTTAAACATCACGCGCAGAGCAAAAAATTCGTATGGACCCGATAGCGATCAATGCAACGGCGAAGTCAATATGGCAGTTTTTTGTGCCCCGCTTTGTAATTGTTTTCTGGCAGGGTCGAACGGAGGGCGACGGTGACCTTTCACAACTCAACTTTCAACATGCACCATGAATGAATTATAGAACAAAGTGAAACTCTGAGCCACCACTATTCGACGGTGTTCGTAAAAACAAGAGGGTCTGGTAAAGCAAAATCGATGAGAACACGTGATGTGGAAATCAAGCCTGCAAGGCCACTTGCCTGGGTCTGAGCATTATACCCTCCTCATCCGGTGGGTAATCATGCATAACGTGATTAGGCTGTGCTTGCAAATACAGCACAGAAAATGCGAACGCCTATAATTACTGGAATCTTCAATTTGCTAAAGGTGTAATTAGCAAAACGGTGTCCATCTCGGAGTAAAGCCACTCTAAACAAGGCCGTGTTTCACTGGAGAAAGCCCTTGTAGAGAATATGTTTGGTCTATTTTTACATGCTGGCCAGACGTCTTGTAAGAGGTGGGAATATCAACACTTATTCCTCACCACATGTGACCTGCCAATCCACTGCGCACAGGAAACTTATGTCACGTTAAATTTGGTTTGGCAATCATTTTGGACGAATTCCTGCTCTGAAAAAACCCCGAAAATATATCAACGTACTGATGCAATCATCGATACAGGATGATTGCTTCCAAAAGCTGCTCTTTCAAGATAGCCACGTCGATCGCTCCTCCTCTCTCCTTCGCCAGCTCAGGCGTTCTGAGGATGCCTCCAACGTGGCAGGCGAAACGTCGCCAAGGAGAGAGGAGAAGCAGCTGTTTGGGAGCGAAAACATCAGTTTTCTATGCCATGTTCAATTTTTTTCTTTCTGTGGTCGTGCAACTGTCAAAGTGTTGTCCTCTACTGCGTAAGCCAGAGGTCACTTGAAGGGTTTTCGAAAGTGGCTCTGTGATGCCCGCTTGCGTGTCGGATCCGCTTCTGTGGACCGTGCTGGAGTAAGGAGGGGCTGCACTGAGCTTCTCTGTTGTTTGGGTTGAGCAGTTCCAACGTTTGTTGTATCGCAGGAATTCCATATCCAGAGCTCACTGCAATAATATATATATAGATAGATGTTTACTATCACAGCAGAATGTACAGAGTATGCTTGCAAGCTCTAGATGCGGCATTCCTGCGACACAATAAATATTTGAACTGACCAACGCAACATATAAAATCAATAGGTAACCAATAATAATTGCATTTTTATAGCGCTTTTCACCCGCGGGTCACAAAGCGCTGCACAGAGCGCTTTGTGACCTTGGATTATTAATATCGTGGAAAAAGACGCACAAATCCGGCGATGGACTGGCGTCCCATCGTCGGTATAGCCTTGCCTTGCGCCCTGTGTCTGCCGGGATAGGCTCCGGCTTCACCGTGACCCTGTATAGGAGTAAGCGGTTTCAGACAATGAGATGAGAAGACGCACAAATCAAAAGACGAAAGCGACTGAAGCTCCAAGAACACAGCGCATAAAACCGAAGCGGACACTTTTTCCAAATTCGCGCGTTTGCCCAGCAGATGCCGCCCTAGACAGAAACTCGTGGCACCCCACGCTCTGTGCTCGCTCGCCCCAGGTCTGTGGGCTTGCTGGGGAGCGCGGTGGGGATGGTGGGGGTGCACAGGAGGCGAGGAGGGGGGGTGTGTTGGCGAGGGTGGGATGAACGCTAGTGGGGGTGTGGGTTATCACCGATGCTTGAGCCTCAATCTCGCCCTGAGCGCTCGCCTTTAATTTGGAAACGATTTATTAAGAGGGTCAGCAGTAATAAAAGAGCCGAACGATTCTTTTTCTCAGAACGGCGGGATTGATTACGACTGCTGTGCAGCGTGGCTGGGGAAGTCTGGCTGATGACACGTGGAGAGACACACGGGTTCTCCATCCATTGCTGTTTGCTCCTCTTTCATCCACGGGTCCCTCTCCCCCTCGCCCCTTTTCTCCATCCCTCCCTCCTCGACTGCTGGCTCACCATCGAACCCAGGGCATGCGCGGGTAATGGTAATAACTGTCCCCGTGGTGCAAGACTAAATAATTAAGCGCATCTGTCTGGTTTGCCGAATGGCCTGGGAGAGGGAGGCTGATATATAATGTCGGCGGGGTTTTGGAAGGCTAGATAGGTCGGAAAGGCAGAGATGGTGTTTTTAAGACTAGTCATGCGAAGGAAACGCGAGGCATACGTTGCTTTGATAATTAAACTCAAATAAGCAAACTAGAATTGTCTTTTGACACGAACCCAGGCTCCGCGTTCTTAACTGACAAAAATATGATGGCTGGCTAATGAGAATACACAGCTTTAAATTTACTGCCGAGCACATTTTATACCGGATAATGTTACCGGTTTCCACACAATACCACTGCATTCTTTCTATTTCATATGAGTTTACGGTGACGCGATGGCGCATTCTGCTGCCGCCTTACAGTCAGAAGTCCTGGGTTCGAATACTGGCTTGCGTGCCTTTTTGTGTGGGTTTATGTGTTTTCCACGTTGGTTTTCGTCGGGTACTCCGGTTTCCTCCCACTGTCCAGACACACTGCTGTCACCCAGGTCAGTTGGCCTGCTGAGTTCATTCCTCCTGATGCCCTGCGATGGACTGGCGTTTCTGGGTATAATCCTACTTAGGTAGATAGATGTGTATTAATACAGCAACAAGTAACCATTGACCTTGCAATCTCTAGATGCGGGATTCCTACGAGACAGCACACGTTGAACTGAACAGGGCATAAAATTAAATGCCAAATAATCGTACTCACATGTCCGCTTATACCCCCCCGGCCCATCCAGCTCGAGACAACTGTTAAAAAGACCTACATAGGTCAACGGTTCCTCATCTCATCTCATTGTCAGACACCGCTTAAGTCCTGTATAGGGTCGCGGTGGGCCGGAGCCTATCCCGGCAGATACAGGGCACAAGGCAGGGATATACCCACAATGGGACACCAGTCCATCACCGGGCACTGCGGGCGATTTAGTCTGCAAGCCAATTAACCTATGCAGCAGCATGTTTTTGGACTGTGGGAGGAAACCGGAGTGCCTGGTGAAAACCCACGCGGACACGGGGAGAGAACATGCAAACTCCACACAGAAAGGCACCCGAGCCGAGTTTCGAACCCGGGACCTTCTTGCTGTGAGGCGACAGTGCTATCCACGGGGACACCGTGCCGCCCAGGTCAACGGTTCCTTCCAGCTTAAATAAAAACTGATGATAAAATACTTGAGCAAGTCATGAAATATTTTAACCGTGTGTTGAGTTTGACAATTGCTGAGGAAGGCATTGGGAGTTCACTGGAGTGTATAGCCAGGGTGTATAACGTCCGTAGCTCCCATGGAAGCCTGTACACAGTAACGGGACAGTGGGCATCCACAATGCTAATCATCTCATCTCATTATCTGAAACCGCTTAATCCTATATAGGGTCACGGTGAGCCGGAGCCTATCCCGGAAACACAGGGCGTAAGGCAGGAATACACCCGACGACGGGACGCCAGTCCATCGCCGGCAATGCTAATCATTCATCATTTATTGCGTTTCGTCTTTGCGCCATTCTTGTCGCAATAACGAAGGTGTTGTTGTTTTGTAGCCTTTGCTCTCAGTCGCCTCACAGCACGGGGGCGATGTTGCTCTGTGTGCAATCCAAAATAAATAATTTGCAGGTAATTTTCAAAATTGGACTAATAGTGTTGGCACACGCGATGACATACTCGATTTTAATGGGGTCACCAGATCTTTAGTGCCCGTAGTAAAGCAGATGGCGCGTCTGTTACGGCTAACACTTGCTACTACCACGGTGTTAACCAAAGTGGCCTGCCGGTATCGAACCGCGAACGTCGGCAGTATGCATCTCAGTGCGTTACCCATTAGGGCGAACCTCTCAGTCAGCCCAGTCAGTTTGTTATTTAAGCTGAAAGAAACCGTTGAGCTACGTAGCTATTTTTAACAGCACACTTCAACATATTAAGGGCACCGGGGACAATTTAGTCAGCACGAGAATTAACCTAGGCAACCTGTGTTTGGATTGTAGAAGTAAACCGGGGTACCCGGCAAAAACCCACACGGACACGGGGAGAACATACAGACGGCACACAGAAAGGCACCCGAGCGGGGAATCGAACTTGGAAAGTCCTTGGTGTGAGACACCAGCGTTGCTCTTCCCATTTCATTTTGTATTGAAGTGACGCCACCAGAATGCTATGTCCGTGAGCCTTGCCCTAACTTTAAAGGCTTTTTTTATCCTCATTAATGAGCATTCAAACTTGTGCTAAATAGCACAGGACAAAGAGCATAGATACATATCTACACGATAAGAGATACTTTGTGTGGATTTTTTTCACGCTGAATCTCCTTTAGCATTTCGCTCACGCGCGAAGCTTCCACTCTGGGAGGAGCCATACAATGGCTTTAACATATCAAAGTTCTACCGTGACGACAAAAAAAAACCCGAAATAAAATAACGTCACGAAAATGCGTGCTCACTTAAGTAACAATGCCAGAGTAAGCCAAAGCGGCTTCGCCATTACAAAACGTAGGGAAATAGTATTTTTTGCGAAGAGAGCGAGAGACCAGAATCATTTTGAGATTCTTGCCCAGTGGCACAAATACCGCATCAAAGCCGACAGATCCATCCTGAGAGCCAGACTTACACACACACTGATCCTGTGTGTGCAGCCACACGTACTGTTGGGAACAAGTGGTGTTATCGAACACCAATTAATGACGGTAAGGTGTATGAGCGAGTAGATGGTGTCCTCTACCGCTGATCATTACGAACCAAAGAAGATACACATTTTAAGGCTGAGTTGACCTTGGGGAAGGACACGCTCTAAAGTAATTTTCGAATGAGAATCATGAACCCACCCCCCACCTCCTCTCATCTCTCTATCTCCTAGCAATTTAATAAATGATTTTAAAAAATGCCAGGTCACGATTAGATCTATGAATTCTGTGTTTGTCGAAATATTGTTGCTTTGTTTTATTAAGGCAATTTTGTTTACACCCGTTGTTCTATATTTAAAACGAATATATTCATCTGCAAATATACCACTAAAACTAGGATTTCATGCAAACATTGCGAGGATCATTATCGTCTGCGCAGACCAAACCATCACCCACTCTCACAGCCCTGGGACTCTCACAGCCCTGGGACTCTCACAATTGTAAGCATGTCAAAGAGAAATTGACTTTAATCGATGAATTGGTGAGCCGCTTCATGCTTCACCACTAACATTACGTACGGTTGTAAATCAAATCCAGGTATGAAGGAATTATAGGGTTGTTCTAACTGCTGCGTTACTGGTCTACTTGCACACCTACATGCACACTAAAACAGAGGTCCCCCGTATAGGCATCATAGGTTGTAGGGTCTAATTCTGTGAGCAAATTCATGTAAAGGCCAGAGTGGCACACGACAGGCTGGGAGGTCAGAACGGCACCTGGCCACTTTTGTCTCTACTAGTGGCGATGGTTACGAAACGCACTCGGCACTCATCTGAGGCTGATTCGACGAAAGAGAGGCCAGGGTGGGCTCAGAAGACTGTCACTGGTGTTGGCCGTGAGCGAGACCCGAGCTCGGGTCTATAGCACAGCAAGCCTAACCAGCTACACTAATGCTCCTCCATGCACTCACTTACACACGTGTACACACGCGCGGACACACATACAAATCTGATCACTGGGAGTCCCGTGCGGCTAATGTGCGCACGGGACTCCAAGTGCTGCCGGCGCGGCACCGCGCAACCCATATTTCCCATTGCCTGCCTCTCTACACGTGTGTCAGCACCCAGCAGCGCCCACAGCTTCCCTCCCCCCCACAACATCACACAACGGCAGCCACCCTCTCGTTCCACGCCAGCCATGGCTCGAGGCGCACAACACCCGCGGGACTTACACACCATGATTGACGCCCTCTCAGCACACGACCTTCCTCCCATAGCATCCACGGCTCGCATGTGCACTTCTGTCTATCACAGCCGCCACGTGGCAATTACAATGGAGACAGTGCATCCAACTTAACGGCCTAACAAGCACGTGAGCGGTGCGCACAACACACACACACATTGCGAGGAATTATCGTCATTAGCGCCATTATCATATTCATCAAAGCTCGTGCATTTAGAGCCTGTGACGGCACCTTCAGTGGCATTAGAGTCCAATTAAGTGGAGTCAGCGTCACAAAGGTGGCGATAGAAACGCGCTAGCCACTTTCGCAAAACTGACACCTCCACCCCCTTGAGGACATTCGCACATTAGTCCGGGATTTGGGCAGAGTGGTCCTTTTTTACTGCTTGCAGAAACATGTCTCTGTTAACGCAGTTTATATATTTTACACGCTACTGAGTTATCTGTCTACAGTTAGGCACTACCCGGTGTTGCGATGAATCTTGTCGAATCTTGCACGTGCTTTTTGATGCAATCTTCTGCACCTCCTTTCTTTAAGACATCGCGCGGCAGACGCATTTTCCTACACATTTATTCCTTTAACGTTACTCCTCCAGGGTTTCCTGAAGCTAAGCTTTCTTCAGAAAGTTATCCCCTCCGGCAAATTCCAAATACAGACCTTTTGCCTTCTATACATTGCTGCAATGAGACATCTCCGCTGCAAAACCAGTCCTAAGGACTACCGGCATCACTTTTTCTTTCCAAGGAAAACCTTGTCTGCTGACATCTTTTCTCAGCATCTGTGTGTCTGCTGAAAATAACACTCCCGGTCATATGAAGGCAATTTATTTTTTGGAAGCACAGTACAAATTTAAATGTGTAAGGACACATTGCTTAACCCATTAAAATAAATCATCTTGCTCATGATACAGCACCTGCATTAAATCATGCGTGCAGGAATTCATTATTTGCAAACAATATAATTAGCAAATTATATGCCAATGTTACAGTGAGGCTAACGGTGCATATGCTGCACGCACAGGATGCAATAATACGAATGAGAAAGCAGGCATATGACAGAATATTTTGAAAAAATGCAATCACTTCCACCGAACGGTGGCTACTCACTGATCACAGTGGGATTGGGGAAATCATTACAAGTTTAAATGTGACCCAACCCACTGGTTAAAGTAAATCAGATTTAAGAAAAACAAGTAACACATTTTTTTTTAGGAATATTCCCATGGCTCATCTCAATGTTCTCTTCCCTTTGGATGGTAACCCAATAAAAGTGCAATGAAGCATTGTCAGAGATGCACTGTATGCCCGGGCAAGCTATCCCATGGCTAAAAGCGTGTCTTCTGGAAATATCCCTTAATGCCGTGTGGGGAGAACCATTGTAAGTATAATTAATGATGTATCAAAGATTACTCTGTCAGCACTCTGTGAGGTCGCGATCCTGAAAGGTGTTGTAGAAATGTTGTTATATCACAAACGTTATCTTGCTCGCAGAGGTGGCTAAAATTAATCCTTTTTGCAAAAAATTGATTTAGTCTGCTTTGATTATCGCCAAGAAAGTTATTTTACAACACCGAATATCTCTCCCACGTTCCTCGTCCGCATTGTTTTATACTTTAGATGTTTTAATTAGAGTTGGTCTTGGTATTCATAACGGTATGGGTGAACAATAATAATAAATACAATTTGTAACTCAGTCATTAAATTCTGAAAGTATTCATTCGAGGAGACGACTCAAAGGAGCGAGGAATCTTGCGGGGGGTGGGAGTCGTGACGCGGTCAGCTGGCGGAGCCAATCCATAACAGATTGCACGCCTAATGGTCGCTTATCAAATGCACCAGGACAGAGGTTTTTTGAGACTGGAAGTGACCTGGCAAAAGTAATGCTTTAGGAAGATGCATCTTCTTGTGAGTCTCCATTCTCTGTTCTCTCTCTCTTCCCCTCTATTTGAAAATATTGGCGTTTCCCATATATTCCTGGTATCCCTGACAGCTTTGCTATCTTGTCTGGTGCCCTGGCCACCCAGCCCTTAAGGCCAGGTCTCATTGCAATGCTTCCACATGCTGTTGACTTAGGCATTGCATTAGCGTTCGTAGTATCGTCATTCTAATATATTCCCCAATGTGATAGCTTGGCCCTATGCTGAAGGTAATAATGCATATACATTTTTTAGCAATTACACCTTGTGAACTAGGTTTTCACTCCAGCAACAAGATAATAATATCCACCTTCTGGGAATCATTTACCTTATTTGATGTCCATTGTTATGAAACAAGTTATAAATGAGGTGCAGCGGTTTCATGTTTGCTATTATGTAATTTTAAAGGCCAGCCGAGTTTTCCATGGAAATACAATTTACGTGCAGTGGCTGGATGTAATAACTTACGGAAAGCATTGTAAGTCCGCGTTGGTACCTTCAAACGCACATCGTTTTTCCTGTTTTGCACACATGCGTATGTGTGCATGTCTGTGCCTATATTGTGTATTGTGTATGGGGAGTGGTGAGGCAGTGGTAGGCACACTGCATTTGGAACAAGTTGGATTCCCACGCACGATAAAATTCAGTAGTGGATATTTTAACTCGTCCTGCATCTCCAGCAGTCGCCTCAGCCTTAAATGAGTGTCTGGTGTGGTGTAAAAAAAAACATCAGCAATAGGGTGACAAAGAAAGGAAGGCGGGAAGTTAGGCACGTTACCCCCAAGTGCCATGCCAGCCCCACTGGCGTCCCGTCGTCGGGTGCATTCCTGCCTTACGCCCTGTGTTTCCGGGATAGGCTCCGGCTCACCGTGACCCTATATAAGATTAAGCGGAACGCCAGTCCATCGCCGGGCATTGCGGGACAATTTTAGTCTGCGAGCCAATCAACCTATCCAGGAGCATGCTTTTGGACTGTGGGAGGAAACCGGAGTACCCGGCGAAAACCCACGCGGACACGGGGAGAGCATGCAAACTCCGCACAGAAAGGCACCCGAGCCGAGAGATTCGAACCCGGGACCTTCTTGCTGTGAGGCGTCAGCGCTAACCACTGGGCCACCGCGCCGCCCCGATAATGAGATGAGATGAGATATTCATGGTCTGTGAGCTGAATGAAGGTAACACTTATTCCCAATTCCCATCTATATGACTCGCCACATCCCACCGGCGGTCCATAGAGAGCAGGGTGGTGCAGTGGTAACATCTGCTCCTCACAGAAAGAAAGTCCTGCCAGAGGCGGTTCGATTCCCACACAGGGTTCCTTTCTTTGCGGAATGTGTGTGGTTTTCCCTTGTTCTGCATAGGTTTCCTTCGGGTTCTCCGGTTTCATCCCACATCTAAAGAAATAAAACTCATTAAGTAATTGTCCGAAAACATGTGTGGTGCCCGACGGAGAACCCTCTCGTACAGAGTCGAACTCGTCGCATCTCCGCCAGGCACCCGGGTTCCGATGTGCGCGTGCAGCTACGTTGCACGGGCTTCTGACTGCTTCGGCGGCAACAGCAGCGACGACACCAGCACTCACTCCGCGATGCACTCACCCAGTCAGTGACAGATGAGCCAAGACTTGTGGGTGTTCGATGCTTTATTAACTAACAGAACTTGACGACCAGAGTAACTCTGCGTATTAACTCCTACTTCCCACGCGATCAGCGTGCCCATGCACAATCTTGCTGACCTACAAACTGTGCTGCCTCCTCACCAATTCCCAGAGAATACTACATACACTTGGGCACACACGCTTATATCTCTCTCCGCAGTGTGCTTCTACTCTCCCACATGTGTTGTTTATGATCTCTCCTCCAATTCGCGGCGTCCGCACAACCCGCTTACTCCCCGTCGTTCTCTGACCCACGTGATGTTTACGATCTACACGATTACCTCGAGTTATCCCTCGTAACGCACCTAGCTTGTCGCGTGCACAAGGCTGGGCACCCACACATGGATATTGGGGACGCGGGCGTGTTTTTTTCGCTGCTCCGACAAACGCAAGGCAAAGCACTAATTTTTAGTGTATTTGAAGCGGCTCAAATTATTGTTACTTTGGTTCTATTTCTATTTCCTTAAATTCTACCGATAATTATTTGTCTTTAATATATTTTTTACGCCCAAACCGTTGGGGCCTTCTCGACTAGAACAACTGAGGCCTCGACACGTGTTGCAAGAGTTGGGCGCCCCCTTCTACTGCACCTCTCCGCTCGTCTGATTCAGTATCTCACCTCACTCGATCCACAGCAATCTGACACACTATTAACTGCGGCTCGTTTTTTTGCAGGTGCTTCTGGGTGTGTTTTGAATCAGTTTTTCTTAATGATTAACTTTGTTTTATTCATTTTTAATTAGTCTAAATCAATTCTTTAACTTCGTGTATTCAACTCTTTGTCTCGTACAGCTGTCTGCAACAGTCAGTGTTTTTGAAGCGCGTTTTACATATCATTCTGTGTCTGAAACAGTTATAACCACTTAACGCTGTTTTTACTCGTCTCTAATTGGTAGTGGTCTAACAATGTGACACCCATCTCGAACGCTCTGACTCCCATCTCTAACGCAGAAACTCCTATCTCTAACACTGTTACCTCCATCTCTTAACACGGTGCTTCCTATATCTAACACTCAGATTCTAACACTGTGCCTCCTATCTCTAACATTCAGACTCCCATCTCTAACATTGTGACTCCCATCTCTAATACCGTGACTCCCATTTCTAACACTGAGATTCCCATCTCTAACACTGTGATTTCCATCTCTAACAATGTCACTAATATCTCGAATACTCTGCCTCCCTGGCGATGGACTGGCGTCCCATCGTCGGTATATCCTTGCCTTGCGCTCTGTGTCTGCCGGGATAGGCTCGGCTTCACCGTGACCCTGTATAGGACTAAGCGGTTTCAGACAATGAGATGAGATGAGACTCTGCCTCCCTTCTCGCACACTGTGACTCACATCCCTAACACACTGACTCCCATCTCGAACACTGTGATTCCCTTCTCTAACACTGTGACTTTTATCCATTCCTCCTGCCATTCAGGGATGCGCAGCTCTCTAGATGGATTTTACTGTTGAGTAAATCACTCCAGGGGAGGTGCCCCTGATGTCTTGGCGTCGCAACATGGGTGTAGCCCTTCCTTGCTCCCCTTGTCGCTAGAGTTGGGCTCTGGCCCCTTTGCAATGTGATCACCTACACATGTTAGGATCTAAAGAGCTTAATTCCTTCATCAGTTCCTTGTAATCCCAACCTTCTGGTCATTTGCCGTGAGTTGATAAAACTTCGATACCCTCGTTATATCCATCGGGGCACCGGCAACAAAAAGCCCATTAACGTGCCTACAATTGATTCCCCTACCCCCATCCCTGTATTAAGCCCTGTATGTCCTGCAACGATGGGTATAACAAAAAAACTCAAAATAATTCTATTGCTGATTTTCCATGCGGATGTCGTTTTTGTTGACATGCCATTCTCGGCAGCTCTGTGTAACGCTTTGTGACCCTCGGGAAAAAAGCACTCTATAAATGCAGTGATTATTATTATTATATCGGCTAATGAGGAAACAACAAGTTAGACTGTTTGCAGCTCGACGTTGCTTGATTAAAATTCCGCTGGCTGTCGCTCCTCTTCCAGCATGCACATGACCTGCAACAGAATCACATTTTTCCCTGCTCAATGTGTGCTCTCTGAACACTGAAAAAGCCCCACTCATCGTTGAGCTGATCTCAGACAACAGTCTGGACCTACTCTGCCTCACAGAGACCTGGCATCATCAAGATAATGTTCTCACATTGAATCAAGCCCTACGGTGAGACTCTGCAACTTTGAAACCTTAACTCCTTCACTCGAGACATATTCACCGCAGCAATTAATAGTACTTCACTTTCCGCATCGGCTCACTCTGCCTCTGATGCGACAGCAGAAATCTACACCAACGTGCTATCAAGCATCCGGAATGATTTGGCCCCATTAAAGTCATGCTATGTCTTCGGCAGAAAACCATACTCCTGGTATATACTGCTGAACTCCGAGATCTCAAGGCAAATGCATGCAGGGCGGAATGGGCTTGGAGAAAATCTGGCATCACCGTTCATGGTCAAATACTTAAGGAAACGCTCATCGGCTAGCGGAAGGCACTTGAACTGTGCCCGTAGCAGCCATCATTCCAGCATTCTGGCTGATACCTGCGACAAGGCCAAGATTCTTTTCTTGACTATTAATTAGCTCCTCCGACCAACAAGTTACTCGCCCTCACCTCCCTTCACTAATAAAGATCAGGCAGATCAGTTGATTCAGTTATTCTCAAGCAATAAAATGAAGCCCATGGTATCTCTACCCAGCCTCAATCAACAACTAATACGTCAATAAATGTTCCTCCACCTTCCTTGATCTCAAAACTCCTAGAATTTTCCAGAAAAAACAAATCCGAGGTCTCTTCTTTAGTTACTACCGGTATCCATTTTTAAAACCCATTGTTAAAACAAACAACAGGTAAATGTCGCTCGTTTAATCTGCGTAATCAGATCGGTACCGCACTATGCCGTACAGCGTTACTTTAGGTTACGGAATACGGATTATTCCGACAACTGTTGCGGAGATCAAAGGTATGACACACACCCGCGTGCGTCACTGGGTGCATGCGTGCACGCCTTAGCGACGGTCGAAGTTCTGCTGTCCGAGTGCTGGTGGTTGTAGTGGAAGTCCACACACAGTCGGAGGATGCAGAGGCGTTTGACAAACCCACGGTCGTGCCGCTGCCACCGGTGTGCCACCCTGAGCGAGCGCGTCTACTTTAGTGGGCATGTGCTGGCTGTCGCCGAGCTGCTTGCTCGCCGTTGTCTGAACATGCTGTTGTCGTTGAGTTTCTCGCTTGCTGTTGTCTGAACACGTTGCTGTTGCTGAGTCGCGCTGTGCCACTATCTGTGTGTTGTTGTTGTTGCTTACTCGCTCGCGTTGTGCAGGAGGTGCACGTTGCTATCGCTCAGCCGATCGGCGCTGCGCTGTTTGTGTTGTTACGCCCCGCAGTGTTCTGCTGCGCAATACAATAGCGGTCGGTCAGTGGTGACGCCGTGTCTGTGCCGTCATTTGAGCTTGTTTCCCACCGACTCGGTCTATCTCTCTTTTAGCCCGGTCTCTCGCTCTGTCTTGAGCAGGTGTCGTCATCACGGTGCCCCGCACTCTGTCTGTAATCTGTTTCTTGATATCCGTTCGCCCGTATTCAATCACGGCGATGGACCGGCGTCCCGTCGTCGGGTGTATTCCTGCCTTGCGCCCTGTGTTTCCGGGATAGGCTCCGGCTTCACCGTGACCCTATATCGGATTAAGCGGTTTCAGATAATGAGATGAGATGAGATTCAATCAACTAATCTAATGTCACCCTGTCATCGTAAAATATCCTCTTTCCTCATGTCTTCCTATCCACGCAGGTAGGTGTTTCGGAGGTAGAGAGGATGCTAAGAGGAGGAAATTAGTGCTGCTATAGTTGCATCTTCCACTGAGAAATAAAATCATGTCTGGGTCAAGTTGATCTGGCGCCACTGGCAAAGCCACCTGTGGCCCTGTCTGAGTTCTGTCTGCGGTGTTCATGTGTTGTATGCGCACGCCGCATCAACGACAAACATTCCGAAGACATTTAAACGCACATTTACTCAACACTCGTCTATAGGTGTGACCACAATCACAACAAACCGTAACGAGTTGAAAGCAGGAGCCTCCATATCAGGCCTTCGGAGACTGCCCTAATTTCCCGGTCGCCCGCCCTTTTCCCAAAATGTCCCCCAGTCTCTCGTATCTTTCAAATTCGCCCACTTCAAATCTCTTGGTCCCCGCGCACGCCACAGGAAAGACCCTCATTGACCAAGGTGAGGGTTGGATGGCCAAGGGCAGGAAGAAGGGAGGACCCAGGGGCGGAGGCGAGAGGACATGTTTAAGGGGAGACGTAACGGGAGGCTGGGCCTTCAGCAGAACCTTCGATTGCGGAGGAGGAAGGAGAGCCGATGGACACGTGGTACCTCATGTTTAACCCCATACGTACCCCAGTAATGTTCCCTCTTTAATAACCCCCGTTCCCCTGCTCTTACTGTTGGTGTTTGTTCCGAGTTGTTACTCCTTGTGGAAATAAATAAACCCACTTCGACGTCGTCTCGGAGTCCTTTCAAAAGCAACTAGCGGTATTTATTTAGGGTTCATTTGTTTATTTATATCTCATCACATATATATAACGTGTGAATGTTACTACGTGTTAATGTAAGTCGCCCTTGATTAGGGTGTGTGCTAAATGATAAATAATACATCATGAAGGGACTCGTAGAAGATGCTGGATGGCAGCTGTCGTCAGCCACCCTCTAATAACCGCACATGGGAGATGAGCGATGCTCACAACAACGAGTGGGGCGGATAAAACAGCAATTTTGACACAGCGGGCAGTTTGCTTGATGCATCTGCCAGTTACTCCGGAACTCTGTCCGGCCGTGCCACGTGAGACGTAACTTACAATCCCGGCTCACCAGCAGCTCAGTTGTATTTCGAGTGAAAAACTACCATAAGGTCCTCGTGGTGGGAGTGATACCGCCTTTGGTAGGACTTTATTTGCGATGCGCAGATGGTACCTGTGCGCTCAAAGTGCCAGAAACCATAGTTTTCCTTTCTCCACATCACTCTCCTGACCCTCCCTCCCAGTGCTTAGTGAACACGGGGCGAGCTGTAAGCCAGCTCCGACAAGGAGTTATCTCTGTCGCGCGCATGAATGAGTCTCTCAGCGCTCTATTGAGCCGGCACAAGCATCCCCACATTCTGGATGGGGCTGCACCCAATCCATCGCTGACTTCCGTAAAGTAAAAAAAAAAACTGGCGAGACATTTTTATCCTTAAAATAATACATGTGTATGAATTACGCACCATCAAATCGAAACGATGGGGAATCTCTTTGGTTCAGCACAGCGGGTAATTATTTATGAAAAAGGTCATTTCCATCCAAATTAATGAACGCCGCGATCAGCTGTGGTCACATGCAGAAATGCCAAACTCATTTGCACGCTCTCTCTCATCCTCTTCACAGCCCACTCTCACTTCTCGCTCTTCTCTCTCCCCCTCTGTCTCCTCCCTTTTCATATTCCATGCCGCGGTCCCAAGTCTGTGTGCATGCGCGCAGAGGCGAGCTTTTTTTGGTGGTGAAAATGTAAAACCGTGGGCTAATTAATTAGCGCTAATTAACGCAAACGCCTTGGCGCCGTGGATGCAACTCGGGGTCAGTCCGCATCGTGCTGGTCGTTATCTGTGACTAACGACGTCGATGCTTCATCGCAAGAGTGGACATAAGAGAGTGAGTCATGCACGATCCTGAAATAAAATGAATAACGATTCTCACAGGGAAAACCACAGGCACTCATCCACGTTCATGCGCCAGGACTAAGAAGAGCCATTGTCATTGCACCTACCGGGGGGGGGGGG
>JAZEWT010000007.1:5912197-5922763 GCA_036362905.1 Mordacia mordax | reverse complement strand
GGGGGGGGGGCATGGGGATGGATGCCATGTGTGGAGAGAAAAGGGGAGCGTAGCACGCGAGGCTGATGGGTAACACAATATCGAGCGAGTATGCGCGCTATGCGCTCATTAGCCAGATTGCGTCGCCATGGCGACTTGACGGCACGGTGATGATGAATGCGCGTCACACGGGCGTCGCAGATTTCGTCTGGGGGACGCGGCAGCGAGGGTGGGGGACGGGGGTTTCCAGGGGGAGCGTGGAGGGATTGTGGTGGATAAATGAGGTGAACGCGCATTTCAAATGGAGACCTTTTTTGTTTTGTTTGCGTTCAAAATAATGAATGCGATAACTGGATTCATCCGGCGATGGACTGGCGTCCCGTCGTCGGGTGTATTCCTGCCTTACGCCCTGTGTTTCCGGGATAGGCTCCGGCTCACCGTGACCCTGTATAGGATTAAGCGGTTTCAGATAATGAGATGAGAGAACTGGACTCATCACTGAGCGGGGGAATAGAAGAGGTCTGTATTCGGTGACAACTAACAAGTCCGTGCGCGCGTGTTTGAAGCAAGGGACGGGACTCGCAAACAACAACAGAAATTGCTGCCAAAAATCCGGCGCGCATTTTAATGATTTCCTAACGTTCGTAATTCTCTATTTGCGACTCGTGCGCTGTGCTAATGATGCTGGGCGGATCCGTAGCCCGTGAGCAGCAGAGTGGCGTGGTGGTGATCTTCTGGCTCGACGCACCGCTCGCACGAAATGCGACCTTGGACCGAGCACATCACCGGCTGACGTCATCGCTAAGAATCATCCCAGGAGAGGGAGAGAGAGAGAAGGAGAGAGGAGCAGGAGCGACTGTATGCCGCTGCCGCGGACATTAAACGTGGCAGAGATGATACGCAGCGTGTGCTACGAGGGCAGTGGGAGGGGGGCGTGGGTTGGGGGGGGGGTCCTCCGATAGATTGTTAAATAATGCGCACTCGCCGCCATGGACACGCGTTAATTGCTTAACCCTTGTCTAGACTGCGCCAATCGCAGCCCCTGGTCCACTAAAGGAGCGAATGGATTCTCTTCATCAGTGTTTATGGATCCCCAAATCCTACTTTCCCTTTTCACCCACCTTGCCACCCTGCCCCCCGACCAGGTCCTACGAATCCGCCAATACCACCCCCCTCCTCTGCGGGAACGTAGTGTGGATGTGCAGAGGTCGGAAAGTGCAGCTTGGCGGCTCCGCTGGATAATTAATTTCAAGCTCGTTCCGTCTCTGCTCGACAGTATTCAAGCTCCTCGCTCTACCCGCCCATCACACCCCCCCCTCCCCGTCCACCTTTCCCCGTTCCCTCTCCCGCTTGGAGCCGGGCCTCAATCCCCATCCCCCAGCATCCACCGCCCATCAGCAGCCCCACTCCCCGCAGGCTGCATCACTCGCCAACTTCGCGCCTCTGCGCTTTAATTATAACTTTGAATTAAAGCGGCGTTTTGCGCTACGCACGCCACTCGCGCGTCGATCGATGGCTTCCAATCCCACGAAACAATGTTGGTTAACTGCCAAGCAGCTGACGAACCCTTCTTCCCCACCTCCCCATTCACCGCAAGTGCAAAGATCCCCCATAGAGCCACAGATACTGTTGAGGCAAGAGCTGTCAGCGAGCCCCTATTATGGTATTATGGTTAACGTGGCCCACGAAGAGGTGGTGTGGGCAGTGCTATGCCCAGTGACCGCTGTTTCGCCGATGGTGACGGTGAAAGAGTGCCTCTTGGTAATATATGAGTTGACCCAGCATAGAGTCAGAATAGATTCATTTATCACTTGTCTCTGATTTTATTCGTGGCAAAGGATCGCACTCAGTTTTCCGAGTGTGCGGCGTGACAAGTGAAGCGCTGCGCCACTGCTCTGCATGAACACAAACAGGAAGATACTCACGCAGCCGAAACTGTTAAGTGCAAGCGCTGTTAGCGAGTGCCTATTAAGAGCGAAACGACACAAGGACGCGTGGTTGCCAGCGCCACTCCCGGCTGCCTTTGTCTCCACAACCGTGATGATTGCACACCGCGACCGGAACCATTTGCGGCTGAGTCGACCGAGGTGAAACCGAAGATGGGTGCAGACAGCACGCGTCGCCGATGTAAACAATGCTCGGAACGGAACCAGTCTCACTGGGGTTTAGAGCTCAGCGCGCTAACTAATGCGCCACAGGTCTTTGTATATTTACACAATCATACCGAAAACATACATATTAAGCAAATATATTATACACGCATCTGTATTGTTACACATACATGAAGCTGTCAATACAATTTGCAAAAAAACCCCATGTCAACTCGACTGCATCTCCATACAATGTAGTGATAGGGAGGACATGAGTGCACATGTACAATGAGAGCTGCAGGGCTTTGGGAAATGTCGCACGTTATGAGTTGCTTGCTTACTCAAGTACCGTACAGTAAATTGCTGCCAACATCATAATTTGCAGGATGCGGGGTCTGGCGAGTTGGCGCCGGCTAATCACGTGACTGCCTCCCCTCCACTTCTCTGCAGTTTCCTGTAGCGCCTTGGGAACCTTTGGGTAAAAAGTGCTGCGATACAAATGTAATGCATTTTCATGATCTTATTATAATTCACTTCATTTTCATGCGACAAAGCTAACCCACGTATGTTTAATTATTAATTATTTGTTAGCCCAAAACCCACCATGATAAATGTTGTGTAGCCACTTATATTTTACTATCGCTCTCTCTCTCTCCCGGCCGATTGTGTTCATTGTCTCCACTGCGTTCAAGATTTTGCTACCAGTATCTCTGGTCCCATTTCCATGACTCATATAGAATAGGCCTGGCCTTCGCTGGGCTGGCATCGTACCAAGGGCCTCATCTCTCAGGCCTTTCAGAGTGAGGATGTGACGCCCTAAGCGGGTTGAGGTCAAGGCCAACCTAGCGTATTTGACCAGACAATGAGATAAAGCAAACGGTGAAAATCTCATGGGCGAAAATACGCAGTGAGTCTGGTTGGTGAACACCGTGTGTGCGTTGTCAACTTCTCATCCGATGGATTAACATGGGTAAACAAAATAGTGTGGCTTCGAGGAGAAATGCAATTAGGTGGAATTTGCTGCGATGCGACTGTCTGGGAAATAATAAACCTGAGTGTGCCTGAAAACGCTTATCCACAACTTTAGCCTTTGCGCGTTTTGGTCTGTTGACTTCTGAAGTCGTGGCTCGTTAAGGTTATTTGACCATACTTCGCCACCCACATTAGTGCGTCTTGAAGGTGGTAGCAGTGGACAAGCGTGCATAACATACGATCCGCGCCACATTTTTGGCCAGGAAATAACGTTAATTCGGTCCGTAAGGGACAATACGAAATAAATTAAATTGTAATGAAAACAATTCGAATGATTTTTCGCCTATGTTAAAATTTACTCGTATGTTGACATAGGGTGACACCGTTCTAGCCCACTATAAATGTTCTATGTACCTGCAAGTGTAGGGGGCATCCGCTTGTCACCAGTGTCTTGCCCTTTGTCTGAATGTTTTTTTCTGGAACTGACCCTCGTGAAGTATAAGCTGTGGTACCCCTTGCCCAGGACATTGGGGCAAGATACAGCAACATATTTTGCTGCACTCACCTTTGCTGACAACGTAGCCCCGCAGCACCCCATAGCATGGTGGTCGGCCAATCAAACAATATATCCACACTCATGCGACTTAGCCTCCGAGGTCTGATGAGATTGGGCGCATTGTGGGTGATTTGGCCATAAGCACTTCGTTTTTATGCGCATACATTTAATGTTAACGAGTTGCTGCACATAAAAGCAACCACGTGACCCTATAACTTTTGTCAAATAATGCTTGTCAAATTTTATTTGCCCATAACAGCTAATTTGATTCGCTGTGTCAAAGGAAAACATAGTAATAGATCAGGAGGGCCCATTTTTTCTGCAAAAGTGTATTCTATCTCCGTGGGGCATCCATATGCATAACGATAGCGATGCTTGCACCTACATGCGTCCATAAAATAAGGAAACGATTCACACGGCAGTTTGTTTTGCCTAGGGCCCCCCTAATTTAGACCATGACGTAGCCACACAATTTAATGATGTCACGGGACCTTTAACGTCGACAGTGAAACTGCCTGATTGTATTTCTGGTGTATGAAATACAAGTGCAGTATAATGAGGACAGCCCATAGGATTCGAATTGTGAACGCACTACCGCTAGGCTATGTCACCGGCCCAAGCCAAACTTTGGACAAACAGTATAATTGGTGAACAATAGTGTATACGTCGCTCATTGTCACAGTAAAAAAAAATATGCTGTTGATATTCCGTTCAGATCTTGCTGCTGTTGTTGACCTGCTGTTGTTGACATGCCGTTCTCTGCACCTCATCTCATTATCTGAAACCTCCTCATCCTCATTATCTGAAACCGCTTAATCCTATATAGGGTCACGGTGAGCCGGAGCCTATCCCGGAAACACAGGGCGTAAGGCAGGAATACACCCGACGACGGGACGCCAGTCCATCGCCGGGCATTGCGGGACAATTTTAGTCTGCGAGCCAATCAACTTATCCAGGAGCATGCTTTTGGACTGTGGGAGGAAACCGGAGTACCCGGCGAAAACCCACGCGGACACGGGGAGAGCATGCAAACTCCACACAGAAAGGCACCTGAGCCGAGAGATTCGAACCCGGGACCTTCTTGCTGTGAGGCGACAGCGCTAACCACTGGGCCACCGTGCCGCCCCGCTTTGTAACCCTCCGGTGAAAAGCACTCTAGAAAGGCAACCATTATTATTATCTCAGGCTAGTTGGCTTGACTAACTTGCCCCGTGCCTTGTGATGGACTGCGTCTCATCCGAGCTGTAGCTTGCTCCTGCCCTGCCCCGTGTGTCGATGTGTTGGGATAGGCCCCCGCTGCACCGCGATCGTGTAGATCATTTGGGCAATCAGTTTCGCGGGCGGGCCACACAAGAATATATCTGTGTCGCCACGAGCCGCTTATCTGTTTTGTAACACGCAACGATTTACGTTAAGGGCGGAAGAATCGAATCTGGTCTGCAAGTTAATAGCAGTTTGTAGTAGTGTTGCAGCCTCATAACAAGAAGTCCACGGTTAGATTCCCAGTTCGGAATCTTTTCTGTGTGGAGTTTGCACGCTGTCTCCGAGTGCACGTGGGTGTTCTCCGGGTACTCTAGTTTCCCCCCCATAATCCGAAGACATGATGCCTAGGTTAATTGTCCTCATTAAATTTCTCCCCGTGCCCACTCTGCTGGACAAGTGTTGAGAAGAGCTACATATCTCAAGGTTTCCTTCCGGCTTGAATAAAAACTCACTGACCCATGGGGGGGTTAGAGAGAACTAATAATCAGGCAGTCCGGCGATGGACTGGCGTCCCGTCATAGGGTGTATTCCTGCCTTACGCCCTGTGTTTCCGGGATAGGCTCCGGCTCACCGTGACCCTATATAGGATTAAGCGGTTTCAGATGATAATCAGGCAGTATTTTGCCCATGAGGATTCAGCTGCGACTGGTAATGAATGAAAAATGGATTATGGCCAGCATTCGAGTTCAAACTCTGTGGCCCCCCTATCTCCCCACGGCCCAACTTTCCGTGATTACCCAATCAACATTGGAGCCCGCGTGCGATGACACGGTGCACTGTATCTTGATTACGCGTCATTTGCGTTTGAATGGAGGGTATTAATGAGTGCAGCGATTGAGGAGGAGGGGGACGATTGCTAGGGAGGCTGCGGAGAGATGCTGGCAGTGCAAGTTTGCGAGCACAACCAACAAGGCCCGTACGCGGGGGCACGAGCAGGAAATAAAATAGAATTTGAGCTCACAGGAGGTGTGGGGGGAGCTGGTGAGAGCAGGAGGTAGGAAGGGGCTATCGCACCCATCCCCGCCCGAACTAGGGCCCCTCACCCGTTTAGCCAGGACTCGGGGGCTGCGTGAGTGGATCTGGGAGGAAGGCACGAGACGCGAAGCCTCGCCTGAGCTCCCCAATGACTCGTTTATGCATATTAATACACGCGCGTGTAAATAGACACCGACAACACTGGGCAGGCGGGGGTCTAGCGCCGGAGCAGGCACGATTCAGTCGGGAGACACTTACAAAACAACACTATGTAAAACAAATAGCAACGCGATAATAAACACATAAACCATCTATATTTATGCACGCTTCGAGCCGTGTCTCTCTGGAGCCCTCGGCGCTTCTCTCAGGGAGAGGGGGGGGGCTACTGGTCTCCCCTATATGTAAATGATCGCGAGGGGGGCGCAGGGACGAGAGGTTGGAATTTCAAATGCAGTCGAGTGCTGACGTTGCTATGTCGTCACTCGTGCAGGTGCCCTGTCCTGCGGGCGATCATGTTCCGAGTGTGCAACACGTTTTTGTGACCTCTCTTCTTGATGAAGTTTTAGCTGTTGACATGACTGCTTTTAGATATATTTTTTCGAGATATCACTTTAGGAACATCGATTTCTGGCTCTATGAAGTTTCAGAATGTTACAAATCAATAAGCGGGAAGTGAAGCTAAAGTGAAATATAAAAGCATTGGTTTTGTGCACATGCAATATGCGCTAATCAAGGATTCAAATCCGATACCCTTAGTGCAGAAACAATACATACAAACACTTGCTCTATGGTATATATTACATAGACGATATACAGATGAAGGATTCGAACCGGGTACCCTCAGTGCAGACATACATATGTGGAAAGATGCTTATCCACTAATGATGGAGGAAGGTCTGAAAAGAACCAGGGGAAAAGGGAAGAATGCCCCGGATGGGCCACTCCAGGCCTTGAGCCCTTGCGGCGTTTTGGGTCGAGTGGCAGATAGATGATGATTCAAGATTGGTTAGAGGGAAAGGTAGGAAAATGGGCAGGAAATGGATGGCCAAATGGCAGCGAGTTTCTGACCAGAGTGCATACGTTCAGAGCACAGGATCTAAGAGCGAACCACTATCTAGTGACGTAATAGCACGGTTATTCCTATTGTTCGGTTTTGTTAATTTACTTCTTTACTATGCCCGGCGATGGACTGGCGTCCCGTCGTCGGGTGTATTCCTGCCTTACGCCCTGTGTTTCCGGGATGGGCTCCGGCTCACCGTGACCCTATATAGGATTAAGCGGATTCAGATAGACTGGCGTCCTGTCGTCGGGTGTATTCCTGCCTTACGCCCTGTGTTTCCGGGATGGGCTCCGGCTCACCGTGACCCTATATAGGATTGGGCGGTTTCAGATAATGAGATGAGATGAGAGGGATTCAGATAATGAGATGAGAGATGAGATGAGACTTCTTTACTAAAAACCTGTTGTTTTACACCTTTGCCTCGCGGGATTTCTTCGCAGACTTGTACATGAACATACAAATACTTGCTCTATTATACATCTGTGTTGCCATGGGCATCCGACTTCCCCAGTGCGTGGACCCAACAGAGTCGCCGCTGCACTACATGTTCATCCCGGCCCAACGTGCACTCCACACCACACTAGCAGCACACACCATGTGCACCGTTTGGTTTTTGTTAAACCCACCCCCACCTTGTCCGCACCTTCCTTCCGCCTCCCCCTCCCATCCCGGAGCGGTTTTTTTTTTCATCCAGAGAAGGGACAGATTTTCCTCTGCAACGTTTTTCAGTTCAGTGCAAGATGGGGAGTGGGAGGTGATTATTGAGTAACAAAGGGGTGGCCGTGGTTAAGGTGAGCTCGGGGGCCACATGGCTACACCGGGCAGGATGGCCATTACGTGGCACACTGGAGACCAATAGAGAGGAGCCCCGTTTACTTACACTGGTACCTTCTGCAGGGAAGGAGGCAGGGATCGAGGTCAGGTGTCGACTTGGCGATGAGACGGTGGTAGAGGAAACAGAGAGAGAGAGAGAGAGAGCAGTGCGCCAAATGGTGATGTGTATGGCGTCTGGGGTTGCACGAGCGTGTGCGATGCAGTAGCGCGACCGTGAGCGCGGTGTGTGTCTGAGCAAGCGAGCGGTCGGTGGCAAGGTAACGCCTGGGAGGTATGGAGCCCGTTGTTACGCGTGCAGTGCTCGCTGGATAGGTAGAGGAATCTGGGTGAGCAGAGCACGGAGTGCATCGACGCGATGAACGACTCTGTCCCACATAGATGGTCCGGTATAAGTTGATAGCACCGCTGTTGGACAAATAATATTAGTTAGCAAAGTTTGTCCATCATGGCTTGATAAAATTGCATTCTGGGAAAATATGCTTATTAAATAATGTTAGGGCGGCGCGGTGGCCCAGTGGTTAACGCTGTCGCCTCACAGCAAGAAGGTCCCGGGTTCGAATCTCTCGGCTCGGGTGCCTTTCTGTGTGGAGTTTGCATGCTCTCCCCGTGTCCGCGTGGGTTTTCGCCGGGCACTCCGGTTTCCTCCCACAGTCCAAAAAGCATGCTGCTACATAGGTTGATTGGCTCGCAGGCTAAATTGCCCCGCAGTGCCCGGCGATGGACTGGCGTCCCATCGTCGGTATATCCTTGCCTTGCGCCCTGTGTCTGCCGGGATAGGCTCCGGCTTCACCGTGACCCTGTATAGGACTAAGCGGTTTCAGACAATGAGATGAGATGAGAAATAATGTTACTGTGTAATACACCTTTATTGGCGATTTCAAGATGCTGGTTCAAGTCATGCTATTGCACGTGGTACCAACAAGTGGGATTGTAATTCACAGCCTCCGTGTGACAGACACCTTCACTGATCGTTCCTCTCAAGCGCTGCTCTTTCGGGAGTGCCCTGACCCCGCTTGCCTTCGCTACGCTTCACCTCCCACATTGGAACCGAAAGATCAGCGCTTGAGACCGGGGACAAAAGCCTGCATGGATACATACACCTACACGGGCACCCAGACGGGTGGCGAGGAGGAGGGAAAACGAACACTGTTGTTAAACCGCACAGAGCTGCAGACGAGATAACTACCGGCGCGTTTACTGTCCAATGACCCGCGCTTACTGTGATGCAACGCCGGTTAATGGTCAAGAGTGGAGAGTGGCTTTTGTTCGTGAGAAAGCGTGAACGTCTATACGGGGCATCGCACGGGGTCCGTGCAGCATAGAGCGGAAACGCAATCGAAGACAATACAAATTCGACATTTAAGCTCTCAGGAAGCGCAGAGGAGCAGAGAGTCAGAAACTGGTCTTGGTAATTCTGCAATTCATTGTGTGCACCATGCAGTCAGAGGTGAAAATAAGCCGGTGCAGTTCGGTACTGCAAAGCATTCAATGCAGCAGAGAGGGCACGGTGCAGCGGTGAGTAGCGGCGCTGTCTCATAGCAAGAAGGTCCTGGATTCCACTCCCAGCTTGAGTATTCCGGTTTCCTCCCACAGACCAAAGAAATGTGCCTATGTTAATTGTCCTGATTAAATTGCCGCCGCTGCCTTGAGATGTTATAACTTGCTTACTCCTCCCTGCTGGGCAACTGTTTAAAAGAGCTACATACCTCGACGGTTCCTTCTGGCTTAAATTGACTGAGGTGGGAAGAGTGGTTGCCATACTGCATTAGCTGTACGAAATCCAAGTTATTTTCACTCCTGTAAATCTCATCTCATCTCATTATCTGAAACCGCTTAATCCTACACAGGGTCACGGTGAGCCGGAGCCTATCCCGGAAACACAGGGCGTAAGGCAGGAATACACCCGACGACGGGACGCCAGTCCATCGCCGGGCATTGCGGGACAATTTTAGTCTGCGAGCCAATCAACCTATCCAGGAGCATGCTTTTGGACTGTGGGAGGAAACCGGAGTGCCCGGCGAAAACCCACGCGGACACGGGGAGAGCACGCAAACTCCACACAGAAAGGCACCCGAGCCGAGAGATTCGAACCCGGGACCTTCTTGCTGTGAGGCGTGAGCGCTAACCACTGGGCCACCGTGCCGCCCACTCCTGTATATGGTATGCCATTGTAGTCTGTGCTCTTTCATTGGGGGAACTGCAATAATATACACTCTTCAAAAATCCTCCTGTCGTGGTTATCAGACCTCGACATTGGCATTTAGCTCCTGCACATATTGTCACACGCAAGAGTGGAATAGTAATGAACCAGATTGCCTCGATGAACACGTTTTCCAGTGCTGAGCCAGAGGGTCACCTTCTTACGCAAATTACCACAAGCCAAAAGCTGCCACAGACACCATATTCACTTGTGTAAGAGAACACAAAAAAGACGTGAGTGAATTAGAGCTGTAATATTGGGCGTAAATAAATGACAAACATTAGACAGCCTGCGGCCTGATGAGTAATTTGTGGCGCGCCGTGCGATTGAAGCGAGGAGGGGATATGTACACGCATTGACCTTCCACCAATCAAAAAGCAATTAAAAGCCAATCAGGCGAAACGGATTTTTGACCGAATCCTCCCGGCGACATATCGAATGGTGGTGATGAACGCAAGCAATGGCTGGTGATGATGATATTGGTGCTTGTGGTCGTTGATGGTGATGCTGCTGGCATTCTTTGTATGGATGGAAGAATGAGATAAGAATAACCATAAGTATAATGCAAGTCATAACGCGCCACAGATTCAACGCTAGGTCATGGACGAAATACGGATACGAAGGCGCAAGGAAACGG
>JAZEWT010000007.1:5856827-5870381 GCA_036362905.1 Mordacia mordax | reverse complement strand
CAGATTCAGAGCCGCCACCGATATTCAAATTCTCAGAGCTACATATTTTTCCCAAAAAAAAGATTATCATCAGTCCCCATTTAATCCTTGTACAGGGTCGTGGGAGGCACGTGTCTATTCCAGCAGTCACTGAGCACAAGGCAGTGCTATAATCAGGATGGGACGCCAGTCAATCGCAGGACACTGGTGTTAATTTAGTGAGCAGGCCAATTAACAAGGCGGCTGTGTGGCTATCGACTGTGAGAGGGCATCGCGATGGATGGACATGGTGAGAACATGCGAACTCCACACAGAAAGGTGGCACCCGAACCAGAAATAGAACCTTGTTCTTTCTTGCTATGAAGCTGCAGCGTTACCCACTGCGCCACCATGCCGCCGCCCAAATTTCAAAAAAATAACTAATCTGATTCTTGTTGTGCAGTCATTTGATGACTGGAGGCTATCGGACTCGCTACAATTGAGAATCCAGTTTAAACATAGGCGGCTCCGTGGATCGAACCGATGATTCCAGTGGAGCTTCACCTGCGGTGCAACCGGGGCACGTAGCCGATTCTTGACTTTGTTCAGTCACCTGTCTATTTAAAATCTCACAAGGAGCTCGAACCCAGAGGCAATAGGCTCTCGCCGCTCTGCTCGAGTCGCGGTCACATGAAAGATGCTCCCTTGCTTGGCAATCATCGCGCACGTGGATGGACGGGGGAGGCGTGGGACGGGGTGGAGAAGGTTGAAGGGTAGGGGCATTCAGGCGGTGCGCCCCCTGACTGACATTTGATTCTGCTAAATATGGCCCTGTTGAGGTTTTGTGTGTGTGTGTAGCCTTAAAGTCCACCTGGCCTGGCTCTGTGGTGATGTGAACTTTACTGAGTGACTCACGGTAACCGTTGTTGTTCCTATCATGGTAATAGCAACATAGCAGTCACAGTTCGATTCCCCACCATGGCAAATATTCGTGGAACTGTCAGTGTATTGGACCTAAGGTCGATTTTTACTAAGGGTGTGTCTGGGCGCAGTGCATGGCTGAACGATATTCCCCGTGTCCTTGTTTCCTTCAGCACCACATGAGCACTGCTTTGCCACCGTTGGCCACCGTAAGCGAATGTAAAAGTCATACACCACATGATAAATCTCAATTACGTATCCAGGAAAACATTACCGAGTCCTGAAACGTGTGATTTTTTCATGAGGGTCCTGAATTGCGATGCTTGACCGATTCAATTTTATTATTGCACACGGAAAGACATCTGGCTGCGTCGAATAA
Organism: Mordacia mordax; assembly: GCA_036362905.1. Classification (NCBI taxonomy): domain Eukaryota; kingdom Metazoa; phylum Chordata; class Hyperoartia; order Petromyzontiformes; family Petromyzontidae; genus Mordacia; species Mordacia mordax. Next base: position 5,869,123 of record JAZEWT010000007.1, on the reverse strand, counting down.
ATCACACACAGAGGAACGGGGTTAATACCAGAGCAGAAAGTAAGCCGGTACGGGCCGGAAAAGCATATCAGTAAGCAAGTGGCAGAAGCATTCAGTACAATACAGGGTTGTGATCGAACGTACTAATAACGAATGCAAGGAAATCTCACCCCTGGGTGACAATAAAATAAACTCCGTGCAGACATGCCATCTCCCGGCAACCTGACAGCGCAGAGAGGGGCGAATGTTGGTTCACACAGAGTCCGCATGTAATCCACCAACCCTTGGCTGCCGAAGCGACACATCACAGTTTGCGGACAATCAAACGCACCCGCCCGGTAAAACCCTTGTGTCATGTGATGCGTGGAACCATACAGGCATGCGTCTCTTCGGACACCTCATTTAAGTGGTGATCTCATCAACATGGTCCTGACTTATCGAGTTATGTTTTATTATTATGGAAATTACGTAATGTAGATGCGTACGCGGATTCGACTCTTAGGGTTTGCTAATGGTGAATCGACTTTAATACCAGTACATGAGGATTCTAAAGGTTGTTATTTGGTAATAATTTCAGTAGATCGACTCGATATTGGTGCCACGTGGTTAAAACTTCAGACACAGTAACGTGTCGTTACGCTCTTAAATATAGTCGCTGTGTCTGTCGGAAATCTAAGCACATTGACTTTTTACCACAAGCATCATACAAATGCAAGCATACATTAAAGCCATTGGAATTCATGCTTCTTTATTAAATGTAGTGGAGTTAGACATTGCATCCTGGCTCTGCGTGTGTGCGTGAGGAAGCCATTAGTTCACTCTCTGCAGAGCATTGCTACGCACTGCTGAGCAAGGAGCGAGCAACTTAAATTAGTTCAATTCATGTCCACAGCACACACATACACACTCGATATGCTTCTCCTGGCTATGATGACGAAGCTCGAGGGATAACTTAACTATTCACACCAGATGCCACCTCGAGGCATCAACAATAATAATAATAATAGCATTCATAGAGCGCTTTTCACTCGAGGGTCACAAAGCGCTACACAGAGCTGCGGAGAGAATGTCATGTCAACAAGAACATCAGGACAGTTGAACTGAAAGTCAAATTGGAGCAATAAATTATAGGACGTAAATAAGCAACATAAAAAAAGAAAATAATGCTGTAACAAACAAGGAAGGAATAAATGTTCCCAAGTAGGCACAACAGGACAACATTGAGCCGCATCAACAGTCCTAGCCAGAGGACTTGAAAGCCCTACGAAACAAATGAGTGTTGAGAGGAGATTTAAAGATGCCCAGGGACTCAGTTGATCGAATCTCCAACGGAAGGGCATTCCAGAGTCTGAGAGCAGCGCAGGAGAAGGCTTTATCACCAATCTTATGGAGGTGCGATCTGGGCACATGCAGCAAGCCTGTCTTGGAGGATTGGAATGGTCGGGTTCAGGAGGATGACTGAAGTAGGTCTCGCATGTATGTTGGAGCAGCGCCAGTGAGAGCCTTGTCGGTGAGGAGGAGGATCTTGAATTCAATCCTGTAATGAACAGGTAACCAGTGGAGAGACATCAGAACTGGGGATATGTGATCGTGGATGGGTGTGTGAGGACTCTTGCAGCCGCATTCTGCACACGTTGGAGACGATTGATCAGGTAGGCAGGGTTGCCAGGGAGGAATGCATTGCAATAACCAATTCGTGAGGAGATGAACCTGTGTATTAGCTTCTCAGCATCAGCAGGTGACAGGATGTTGCGCAGTCTGGCTATATTTCTGAAATGAAAATAGGCTACCTTCGTCACCTTGTTTATGTGTGTCTCAAAGCTGAGTGAAGAATCAAGAGTCACACCTAGACTCTAGTCTGCCTTAGCAACTTCAATGGTCTGATCGTCAAGCATCAATTGGATAGTTTCAGCCTTGGTGTGGGGTTCCCATAAGCAAAACTTCTGTTTGTTACTGTTTAGTTGTAGGAAAGTTGAATTGAGCCTGGCCTTCACAGTTGACAGTGAGGAGGACATGCAAAGATCAGACGCATTGAAGGATGGTTTTGCGTGGATATAGATTTGGATGTCATCGGCATAGCAATGATAGCTGAGATTGAGGTTGCGCAGAATATGGCCAAGTGATTGTATGTAGATGCTGAAAAGGAGTGGACCGAGAACTGAACCCTGAGGAACTCCAGACAAAATAGGATGAATCTCTGAGTTTTGTCCTCCGAGGCTGATGAACTGCTTCTGGTCCGAGAGGTTGGAGCAGGGTGAAGCCAGGTTAATGGTATCAAATGCAGTGCTAGGGGCTAGGAGGACAAGAATACTTGACAAGCCTTAATCAGTAGTGACAAGTAGGTCATTGACTACTTTGACCAGAGCAGTTCAGTACTATGGTCGAATCTGAACCCAGATTGGAAGGATCGAGGAGGTAATTGTTCAGAACATGTTTCTGGAGTTGCACAGCTTCTTCAAGGTCTTTCAAGGACTTTGAAGAGGAATGGTGGATTTGAGATGGGGCAACTATCATTAGGGATGTTGCAATCGAGGCCAGGTTTTTTAAGCAGAGGTAACCGCAGGACATTTGAGTAGTGGGGGAACGATGCCAGAGCAAAGTGAGTTATTAAAGAGATAAGTGACGAAAGTGGCAAGGGATTTAAAATTTGCCCAGGTGATTTTGGATGGAAAGGGGTCCAGGGAGGAGTATGTGGGCCGAGATCTGGTAACTAAAGAAGACATCAGATTCCGTGAACTTGGAATATTCCAGAAGTTTTGAGGTCGAGGTAGGCAGAGGAACATTTATTGAGGTATTGGTTGGTGGTTGAGGCTGGGTAAAGATACGGTGGGCTTCAGTTTTTTCTGAGAAAAACTGAATCAACTGATCCATGTGATCTTTATTAGTGAGGATAGGTGAGGGCGCGTGACTGGTTAGACGAAGCAGCTGATTAATAGTAGAGAAAATAATCTTGGGATTGTCGCACGTTTCAGCCAGAATGCTGGAAAAATGGCTCGTACGGGCACAGTCAAGTGCCCTCCCGTAGCGGAGGAGCTGTTCCTTAAAGATTTGAGAATGAATGGTGAGGCCAGGATTTCTCCAAGGCCGTTCGGTTCTGCGTGCATTTGCCTTGAGATCCCAGAGTTCAGCAGTATACTCGGGGGATATTTTGTTGCCTTAGACCTTGCATGATTTTAATGGGGCCAAATCATCCCATATGCTTAATAGCAAGTTGTTTTAAGGTTCTGCTGTCGCATCAGAGGCAGAGTGAGCCGCGGAGGGGAGTGGAGTATTATTGATTTATGTGGTAAATATGTCTGAAGTGAGGACGTTAAGGTTTCGAAATTAGATTTTGTGCTTGGTGACGGAAGTTGGACGTGGTACTTGAAGATCAAACAACATAGTGGAGTTATCAGACAGACCTGAATCAGCAATAGACAGGTTGGTTACCGATATGCGCCATAAGCAAACCAAATCGGTAGTATGGCCGCATCTGTGAGTGGCAGATGTCACCTGTTGGGTGAAGCCAAGTGAGGTCAGAGTGGCTCTTTAGAGAGTCAACATGGTTGTTGAAATCGCCCCAGAATCAGGATCCTTTCAGAGTTGGAGCACATCTTAGAAAGCAGCTCAGACAGTCCATTGACAAAAGAAGAGGACGCTCAAGGTGAGCGGTAGAGCAGCACCAACTTCACAGGTTGAGCCGACCTCCAATCCAGAGACACATGCTCGAATGAATTGTAGTTCGGGGACGGAATCTGTTGGATGTTGGCAGACACCTGGGGGAGAACTACTAGGCCACCACCACGGCCATATGAACTATCCTTCTGATGAAATGCAAAGTCTCACGGTGGGGCCTCGTTCAATGTCAGAAAATCATCTTGATTACGCAGGTATCTGTTCGGCAGAGTAGGTCCAGACTGTTGTTGGAGATCAGCTCAGCTATGAGTGGGGCTTTTTCGGTGTTCAAAGAGCACACATTGAGCAGGGCAAAGTAGGTTTCAGTTGCAGACAATGTGCATGCTGGAATAGGGACACCAACCAGCGGTATTTTTAGCAAGCAACATCGAGTTGCAAATGGTCTAACTTGTTTCCTCAGTAGCTGATATGTAGGGCTTAATACGGGGATGGGGATAGGGAAATCAATTGTAGGCAGTTTCACCGTGACCCTATATAGGATTAAGCGGTTTCAGATAATGAGATGAGATGAGAGGGCAGTTTAATGGGCTTTATGTTGCCGGCGCCCCGATAGATATAACGAGGGCATCAAAGTATCATCAGCTCACGGCAAATGACCAGAATGTTGGGGTTACAAGGAACTGCTGTGGGAATCAAGCTCTTTAGAGCCACGGATGTGTAGGTGATCATATCGAACAAGGGCTGGAGCCCAACTCTCAAAACAAGAGGCTCAAGGAAGGGCCACACCCAGGTGTGATGCATCACGTTGCTATAGACTGTATGAATATATGGTTTAGACTATAGACAGTATCTATAGACTGTATGAGCTAGACGGTATGTACAGACTATAGGCTTACTATATACTCGAAAGCCTAGAGACTGTATGTATAGGCTATATAGTGTGTAAGGCATGTCTGATGTGTGTGATTAGTAAGGCACGCGTTTGTGGTGTGTGTGATTAGTGTGTAAGGCACCTGTGGTATGTGTTATTAGTGTGGAGGAGCGGCCTGAATATATAACAGACTGTGTGGTTATGATATTTTCCAGGCAGATAAGACAATAGAGCATTGAAGAAGTTAACAATGAAAAGAAATTAGTCTCTCGGCGGGTATTGAATTACGTACAGCGGATTGCTTTATGTACTGAATTACGTATACCGGATTAGTATGCGTATTGAATAACAAACAACGGATTGATCTATATTGAATTTTAATAATAATGCGTTTACGCCATCAGCACCCACGTTGTGGAGAGGCTTGAACACGCGAAGCTGGATAATATTGGAAGGAAGCTCATGGGAGGGGGGGGGGTGTGTAGGGGCTCGAAGGGGAGAGTAAAAGCAAAATCACAGTTGCATCCAGAGGGACGCGCTTCAAAGTGTTAGGCGCGGAGCATTCCACAGACGGGTAGACAGATGCACCCGTCACAGAGGCTTGTGTGGCTTGGCTGGTGGTGAGCGGCGGTGGACGGCACGGGCGTGGTGTTTGGAGAGATCCGAGTGTGGATGGATAGACGGATGTGCAGGGTTGGTCTGGTTGACAAGGGAAAGAGGGATGGATGAATGGGGAGGGAGAATTTGTGGAGTGGATGCGAGGGGGGTTGGGCCGTAAGGTTGGGACGGGGGCTGTAGGTGGAGGGAGGAAGAGGGGGGGGGTCTTAATAATTCATGAGCGCTTTCTGACGTCACTGCGAGCGCTACACCGCAGAGGCGGCTCGGCGTGCGGACAACATCGAGAGCCGTGAGTCGAGCTCAATAGTGGGGGAGAGGGAGAGGCGAGAGAGAGAGAGACAGCGGGGGGAGAGAGCGGGGAGTAGAGGAGAGAGAGGGAGACCCCGGACATCTGCCTCACCGCAAACGCGCTCACGATCGGGCGGTGAGCTGCCGCGTCCCCCTTCTGGCGCCGGCTTCACCCCCGATCTCTCCACGCGACGGCGGAGTCTGCTCCCACTGCTCCGCTCTTTGTTCGCTGATTTCATGTACTCTTGTTTGGTTGTACCACTGAATATTCGTTCGTTTAATTCGTACGATTTGTGCGATTCATACATTCGTCTCTATATTTGGGGGTGGGGGTGGCGAGGAGAGGAGGAGAGGAGGTGAAACGCGCGTGGCAGCGGCGAGACGAGACGAGAGGATTTCTGACCCCAAAGGTGAGACGATTTAATGACACCGGTCAATTAAAGAAACTCGACGGTAGTTAAGTGTGAATATTGATCAATACGCGAATGTACTTCTTCTGAGTTTTGTGAAAAGGGGGCACAACTCACCAAGGCTGCCGATGGCAGCAGCTGTTGAGTTTCATAATTGCGAGCGGTCGCACACTTCTCACGATTAATGTATTTCACCGGTAGAATAATAAAAGTGAAAATCGTGCTGGCTTCCGTAAACAAGTGTCGGTTGACAACGACAGTATAATTCGGAAATGTTTCGGGGCTATTCGCTCTCGCTAAACGACAGGAGTTTAGAGAGTCATGTTGCTTTCGGAAAGCAATATTCGTAAAAAAAAAGCACACCTTGCGTTAATCCACGAGAGAGTGGGTCAGAGATCGAGGGAGAGGAGACTTTTTGACTTTCACATCTGATTTTACTGCTCTTCCGAGCAAGTTTTCCAAAACAACATATACAAGGCTCTCGTGCCCCAATGTGAAAGGCGTAAATAACCCCAACCCTCGCACACGGGATGAATGTAATCTCTTTATCAGTTTATACTTTCGCACCCGAGCGCCAGGCAGGGGGAGAGTTGTGAAACGCAAGGGTACGTGACGCACATGGGGCACAGTCTCAATTGCACCTGTCTACCATACACCTAGCCCACTGCGTTACTCATAACAGGAAAACGATACGCGAGGGGTGTATGTGTGTGTGTTGGGAGGTGGGGTGTTGTAGCTCAGCGGGTGAAGCGCTGCGCTACGAATCCGGCAAGCTGAGTTCGAATCCCGCTCACGGATAACATTAGTAAGGATTTTCTGAACCGGTCCTTGGGACTCCCCCTAGATCGATTCACCGGCTCTGTAAATATTGCCACTGGGGAGACAAAGGTGGCCGGGCGTGATGCTAGCCACCCACCTCCTTGATAACAACAATTTTCCCTACAGTCTGCTAAAGCTGTATGGGGATCTGTGTTTTTTAGGGGCAGAGGGCGGTGGTTGTGGACATGAGGTCAGTGGCCACCACAGATGGTGTCACCAGACAGATCTGGCGGCTCGTGTTCCATACGGTTGAGCTTTCGTTGGAATGCACCGATGTGGGTTCGTCACAGCTCGATACACGAGAATTGCTTTCCAGAGCCGGTCTTTCGGGACGGCCGTGTCAAGCTATCCCCGTCTCTCCTTCACAACGTTGAGCCTCTCACGCTGGAGACATCATCGGGCGTTCTATGACAATTTCACGAACGCTGGTCGCTAGAATGTCGGTTCATACGTCTTTGCCAAACGTGCTCCGTTGTTTTATTCGGGTTATTGCTCAGATCGTAAATCTGCGAGTGGGTCCCGCCGTGCACATCATCCCGACAACAGGCTGCAGACAGCTGCATTGACGGTGCACGATTTAAGTAACAGCTGCCTGCACCTCTCTCCCCATAGCCTACATGGTGATCCTATCGTGCAGACAGAATGCATGTATGCACTGTTAGGTATACAGGAAAACAAAGCTGACTGCTTATTTCACGTTTTACGGATGTTCCCGTTAACCGGTTCGCAAATTTCTCCCAGTATTTTCTAAACCGGTTTACCAGAAAGGCAGTCTTCGCGGTCTGAATATTCATCTGAAGAGAGATGACTCTGTGCGTAAGACAAATATCTCACAAATAGCTTGTGCTGTTAACGAACACGTATGAAGGCCAGCACGGCACACGAGCGGGTGGTTAGCCAGACAGCACGCCCGTTCACCCTTGCCTCCACAGTGACGATGGTTGCACACCGCACCAGGTACTCTTTTAAAGCTGAATTCACTTAGAAGAGGCCCCATACCGCTTCAGATATTTGGAAGTGATGTTGGGAGTCGAAGGGTTGAAGCGCAGTGCGCTAACCACTACACCGTCTCTATTAGAAAGCGCACAATCACACGTTGAGTTCGATTCAGCTATTGGGTTCACCCCACAATAATTGTCCAGGTACCTCCGCGAACCTTAAACAGTACTCGATCAACCTTAATACAGTACTCAATCAAGCAAGCAGCGTATGCGCACCCATGAGGATGTGGAATCGATAGATTCTGCTCCCTGTGCACGGTGTTTGATCAGAGTGTGTGGCTTCAACACCGTTACATCGCATCGCCGTGAAGCATGTGACGATTTTGAGTACGCCTGCCCATCCAGCAGTAGATTGATAACGGCTGATGATCGTGACGATAAATGACATGCGGCACATGCGTTCCATCATTCGAGACTGGGTGTTTGCGATAATGGTAGAGAAATTAGACGTATTGTCCTGGTCACCCACCCCCTAGTATTAGGTGTCGTGCTAACAGCACTCACCCCAAAAGTCCGTTAAGCCTATAGGGGTGGGTCGGGGGAGGTGGATGCGTTATCTTTTGAAGAGGTAGCTCTGCGCTGAGTAAGGTGTGTGTGCGAATTGCTCTCAAGAGCTGCTATTGCAGGATAACCGCGTCGAGTGTTTATCCTCATTCTCTCTCCTTCGCGACGTTTCGCCTCGCGTGCCGGAGACATCCTGCGCGTGTGTGTGTGTATGCGTGCGCGCACTCCGAGCCCTCGCCCCTCGTGTCAGCCACTCCATCACGGCTGTAATTTTCGAGTTGTCACCGGTGCCTTTCTCTTGCCAGAACATTTTTCGTCTGTGTCCGCAGCAACATCCTCGCATATTATTCCTCGCCGTTGTATTTTTTTTCGCCGGGGTCTGCCTATATTGCCGTTCGGCTCAACCAACTACACACATGTATACTACATACATGCAAAAAAAAATACAAAAATCCCCTGTATAGCCTGAGTATACTGCAGGATCAAGTGCTTGCAGCGAGTAACGGCCCACACGACACATGAGGGGGTGGGTGGCCTAAACGTCGCCCGGCCGCCTTTGTCTTCCTAGTTGCGATCTTTAGACGCAGCACTCGGTACACATTTAAAGCTGAGTGAATACCGCATGTGCGTCCACACACCTTTAATAGATCTCCCGTGTAGCGTACGGAGCAACCTACATAGACTGCTGCGCAACACTGGATAATCTGCGTGGCCTTGAAAACTAGGCCAGCGCTATTGAGAAGTATTTTTTTTTAAGCAAAAACGACACAAAAGAAGGGGGGCTGGAGCGTTGGCAGAAATACGCCCGCCCGCCTCTGTCTCCCACACGTTGTCGTTGTTGTTACACACCGTACCAGTTTATGAGAGTCGACGCAGAGGAGATCAACCAATGTTATTTTTCGTGGCAGGGAATCGAACTCTGTGCCCCGGTTTGTAATGCTGTTTAGGCTCACCGCTGCGGTACCAACTACCACATGTACAACACTAAAGTCTCTCATATTCACATAGCTTTAACAAAATATTGCGACATGTGCTATGAACAGGCACCCACGAAGGCCACCACGGCGCGAGGCAGTGGGTGACCCACGTCACGCACGGCGGCTTTTGTATCTCTATGTTCACACACCAAAACGAGGTACTCTTATAAGGCTGATTCGACTCAGGCGAAGCCCATGACTGTTCAATTGTCACTGGAGCTGGCCATGAGAAGGACTTAAACTGGTGGCCAGAATAGCGCAGTGTATTAACCAAGGCGCCACAGCTCGTCTTCATTTACATACAGTGTACACACACACACACGCATGAATACAGGATTTCACCAACTTCATACCTGCTCTTCAAATTTTTATTCGCTACAGACATTTACAAGCTACAGGCACTTAGCTTTAAGACATCGTTGTACTTTGCCTGAGCCTAGCTATAAATTGTCAAAACCCCCCACTGATTGACCACAGAGCCCATTTAAATCATTCGACCATGTCGAGAAATTACTGTTAACGGGCACCTACCTATTAAGGTGGAGGTAACGTGCTCCCTACTACGTCCATTTGCTTTTATATGTACATTACTGGCAATGAGAAGTTCACACCAACACCGCGCGCAATCATCTGAGGTCGAGACGACGTGACGAGGGGCCCCTGACAGGTTCAGATGCCAATTTGCAGAGTCGAACCGAGCGGCAGTTGGTACCGTGGGCAGCCCACCGTGGGCAGCCCACCACCAGCCCACCACCAGCCCACCACCAGTGAGCACGTGTACACACACACACACGTGCACACAGGGGCGGCACGGTGGCGCAGTGAGTAGCACTGCCGCCTCAGAGCAAGAATAATCCCGGTTCGATTCCCGGGTCGGGTGGCCCCTGTCTCTGCGGAGTATGCATGTCTTCCCCGTGTCTGTGTGGGCTTGCGCCGGATCTTCCGGTCTCCTCCCACAGTCTACAGACATGCTGCTTATGTTAATTATGCTGACTAATTTTCCCCCGGTGCCCTCAGATGTTATTACTTGCTTACGCTTGCTTGCCCGCTGATCGACTATAAAAAGAGCTGCATAAACTCAACTTTTCCTTCCAGCTTAAACAAAACCCGACTGACTTTTCTTCTCATCTCATTATCTGAAACCGCTTAATCCTATATAGGGTCACGGTGAGCCGGAGCCTATCCCGGAAACACAGGGCGTAAGGCAGGAATACACCCGACGACGGGACGCCGGTCCATCGCCGGGCATTGCGGGGCATTGCGGGACAATTTTAGTCTGCGAGCCAATCAACCTATCCAGGAGCATGCTTTTGGACTGTGGGAGGAAACCGGAGTACCCGGCTAAAACCCACGGGGACACGGGGAGAGCATGCAAACTCCACACAGAAAGGCACCCGAGCCGAGAGATTCGAACCCGGGACCTTCTTGCTGTGAGGCGTCAGCGCTAACCACTGCGCCACCGCGCCGCCCCTGTGTGCACGTGTGTGTGTGTGTTCTTTACAAAAACAAAACATTCTAAGGAACAGACATCGTCTTGCACACTCTTAGCAAACATCCCAAGGTCGGCACATCGCACGAGGCGCTGGTGTAATAATAATAGTTTCACGCCTCGAGCGCTTTTCACCCGATGATCACAAAGCGCTGCAGAGAGCTGCATTAGAGTGTACCCAGCATAATGCGCCGCCTGCCTTTGTCTGCCCAGTGCTAACTTTGTACACGCCGCACCAGGTACCCAATTAAGGCAAAGTCCACCCAGGCCAAGCGCACGATCCGTGTTAATTATCGCTCGCCGCCGATGCTACCCTTAGTCGGGAATTTAACTCAGCGTTATCCGGGTTCGTAGTAAGTGCTTTAACCATTGCGCAGCCACTACCCACGAACAGCCAACACAGGTCATTGCGAGCTACACGCGATACAAACGGGACTTCACTCGCCACGACGTGCACGCTGCTCTATAACGAGTTTGCGGTGCCCGTTCACTCACATGGACACGGCACACAGCCTCAAGGTAACGCGCTCCGTTCGTGTGACAAGTGGCGCGCACACAAAGATAAAGATTCCCCATATAGGCTTAACAGACCGCTCGGTCAAGTGCCGTTAACAAGCATTGCACTGGAGGGGGTGGGTGGCCAGCACCATGCTCGGCCGCCTTTGTCTCCCGTACTCATTTGTGGCTGAGTTGTCGGCCCTGAGCGAGATTCGAACTCTGCTGGTTGTGCTTGCAGCGCAGCGCGCTTCCCCGCAACGCCACCGCAAGCACGCACGAACGCACCGCGTGTCTCTCTCCACCGCAATACCACGTGCAATCGTCTCGCCGTGGCCTCCGGTCCCCGAGGCGGTGGACGCCCGCACCTCAACCAAGTGACCCTCCGCCCGCATGGCAACCCCCCTCCTCCCCCCTCCCCCCCCCCCACCACCACCAAACGGTGAACATATATGGGAACAAAATTTAATATTTCCTCTCAAGCAACAAGTAGTGCGCGCGCACCGATGGCGGCGTGGTGTGGCTGGCACCGTGGTTGTGCACCCTGGGAGCTGGAGCAACGGTGGGGATTTAAACGGAGGTCTCCTGTCGACTCTCAACTTTGCGCTCCCCTCGCCGTCCCGATACCTTAGCCCAAGGGTGCACAATGTGCGGCCCCTGGGGTCAAGTTCGGCCCAGCAGTACACTTTATCCGGCCGGGTAAGAATAATCAAAATCAATTTAATTGAAATCAACGTAATTGATATTTGGCCTTTGTTAACGTTTTCAGCGCTATACCGCTCTAGCCGACTGCAAAGGTTCACTGCGCCTGCGAGCGGAGGGAGGATCCGGAGAGGGAATGGGCGTCGTGATCCGTTTGTGGCCCTGTGTCTGATTAGTTTGTCTGGAATTGGGCCTCGTGAAAATGACTTGTGTACCCCTGCCTCATCCCCTCCTACCCACATGGGCCCCGGTGCAATTGCATCGTCTGCACACTCTCTATTACGCCATTGACTTGCATTAACGTATGCGCTAAACGGATGCAGGCTACAGAGAGTGTGTTCCAAACAGCGAAGTGAGATTACTTCATATCAGCGCACCTATTTATTGCGCGTGATGGTTTACTTGTCTGACTCGCGTCTTGCACCGCGACCCACACACACACGTCTCTTGCATATGGACACACACACACACACACATGTCTCTTGCATATTGACACACACACACACACACACTCCTGTCTTGCACGGT
>JAZEWT010000007.1:5840862-5852327 GCA_036362905.1 Mordacia mordax | reverse complement strand
GCCGGTCCATCGCCGGGCATTGCGGGACAATTTTAGTCTGCGAGCCAATCAACCTATCCAGGAGCATGCTTTTGGACTGTGGGAGGAAACCGGAGTACCCCTTAATCTCTGAAACGTTCACAACCTTGCAGCCTCTTCGGCAATGCGGCAAGATGGCAAATACGTTAAAACTGTCAATGAAGCAATAATGTTTTTCAAATAAAGTGTCCTTTTATAATTAAAGCTCAGCGCACCGCTTAGTAGGATAATGTAACACTTCCCTCTATTCTCTCTGCAGATGGGTATATCAAATACTTGTAATCAGATCACAAATGTGCTAATATAAACTAAGAAATGTGTTTGTTACTGTTGAAAGTAAACTTTGAATAAGTATAGTTAATTAAGGTTATTTAAAGAGACCCTACCGTGGTTCAGTGTAACTTTACTGCGTAATTGGCTCGTTTGGTTCGTTCTAAGCACAGGCGGCGTGTACATTATCTTTCGGCTTCTTCATAATTTGGGCAGAATATGCGTTTGTGGTTCCCTAAGTGGGCACAGTCAGTGACGAAAATGTGACGCGGATTGCACGCCGTGCTTTGCCCGGGTTTTTAATAAACAAATAAAGTAGTGTGACCTTGGCGGCACGGTGCCTTTCCGTGTGGGAGTTTGCATGTTCTCTCCCCGTGTCCGCGTGGGTTTTCGCCGGGCACTCCGGTTTCCTCCCACAGTCCAAAAAACATGCTGCTGCATAGGTCAATTGGCTTGTAGACTAAACTGCCTGCAGTGCCCGATGATGGACTGGCGTCCCATCGTGGGTATATCCGTGCCTTGTGCCCTGGGACTAAGCGGTTTCTGACAATGAGATGAGATGAGTATTGTAACCTGCATCCTCCGCCGCAACACCGAGTGAGAAACGGAAACGCGCCCACTCCGCACACAGCAAGGTGACTGAACGGTCGTGCAGCCGGCTTCGAGAGTTCATCCCAAAACGGGAAAAATATATATATATCTGAAAAATAAAATTAATGACACAAGTGAAACGCGCCGTACAAATTCCACACCTGGCTCTAGATACGAGGAAACTGCAGGAGGCAGGAAAGGTCAAGGTAGCCATGCAGCCAGCCGGCGCCAACCTTTGCCAGCCATTGCGTCCTGTATATTGTGATGTTATCTGCCAATTAAACAATGAGTGTTGTTTTTGTTTGTGGGAGAAAACCGGAGAAAACCCAAGCAAAACAGGGGGAGAACGCGCAGACTGCACACAGAACGGGCACCCGAGACAGGAATCGAACTGCCTCAGCGAGGACAATCTTTCTGCGAGGTGCAGATGTGACCACTCTATCACCCTGCCGATAGCAAATGCTTAACGGAAGACAGGTGCTCGCACACTGGCCGTCATGCAAGGCGGTGGTGTTTGTCCATCACGGTTTATTTTCTCTGCGAAAGAACACAGGTGAGTTGACCAGCAGATCAGAGGGAATGTATTATTCACTCGAAGAGCGATAGCGACCCATGCGTGTTTAAGTGAACAAAAAATGAATGGGTGTCACATGTATTGAGTTTCAATGGGCAAGTGACGTTAAAAGGCTGTTGTATCTGATGTTGCTATGACCTTACGCAAACTAGGGCGTTCATAATGCACGGGGGGATATTAAAATGGCTTTTGCTCGTAATAAAAATAGTCATAGTTAATAATGGAAAAATAATCTAGCCAAGGTGGAAGGATATTGAGTGGTAAAGTAATGTCACAAGCCGCAGGGGTTTGTTGATCGACCACATTGTCCACCCGATCAGGCGTCGTTGTTCCCCAGAGCCAGAATGTTCCAGTATAGTCGTACGTGCAGGCCAATGCAGAGTTTGTCAAATGCAAAAAGACATCGATTCCACACATAGATATTTTGGTAGTGATGGGATACGTGCACGCAGCTCGTAAGTTTGCACTAAATAATTTCAAGGTTCAAGCATTTCGTTTCCAAATAAGCATATGAGACAAAGTAATTGAAGTTGTACGTTTAACCAACAAAAATGTACTTGAAAAATTTAGCATCGTTTGATGCGTGACAATCTGGATATATATTTTTGAAGCTGCAGTCAGTAAATGTCATGTAGGAGGTTAAATAAACGTGGATTAATTGATAACATGAAGGTCAATGAATGATACGTGCAATCATTTAAGTTGTGGATAATTTGCGTTTGAGAGAACACAACGAGGTTACAAGTTATTTGCAATAATTTCAAACCCCGTAATTCACTCGGGGCAAAACATATTTTAACAAAATAGTAATTTTCAAGTTGCTGATATCACTCTCTGGCAGTTGAAGAATAAGCTACATGACAGGAGTCCGCCTTTTTAGTTTAATCAGACCACGTTTCTCTTTCTGCTATTGCTTTAGGTTGATTTTGATCAAACACTTTAGATCTTTGTGACGTAGGCCCGGACAAAGCTCAAAGAGAGAAAACGCTACCCCAGAGTTTAAAGCAATCCCCAACAAACATGACGTTATCGATCAATTTTAAATTAGATGAAGTTCCTTTCCAAACCATGTCAGGCTTCAATCGTTAAGGTGTGAAGATGGTGACGAGCGAACGTGAAGAATTAACACTTTTAAAGCATAATTACGCCATGAATTAAATTGCTCCGGGAATGTCTTCCAGGATTTCCCCACAGAATCTCGCGCAAAACACGATGCCCAGACGGAGCTATTTAAGAGTCCAGTTTCAGGGATGTGGCCAGGCTGCTACTTAGAAGTCAGAGCGCTGAGCCAACACTGCTCAGATCCAACGATCAAATCTTTGCTGCGACTGCCACAGATGAAGCTGGTTTCTTAACTGTTTGTTCTTCGTCTTGTTATCAATGACTGCACTGATAATAAACTCCCAGCGCATTTACATTTAGCAATGTATTTCATTTGGAATTATTTCAAGTCAGTCGGTCAGTTTTTATTTAACCTTGAAGGAAAGGTTGACCTCTGCTGCTCCTTGTAGCAGTTGTCCAGCAGGGAGGGGGTAAGCATGTTTCAACAGCTCAGAGTACGAGGGGTATTTTCGTGAAGACAATAACCTCGAGGGCATTTCTTTGGACTTTGGGGAAAAAACCGGAGCGAAAACCTATCTGGACACGGGGACAACACGCAAACGTCACACAGAAAGGCACCCGAACCGAAAATCGAACCCAGTCCCTTCTTGTCTTGCTAAAAGCAGCAATGGTACTCAGCGTGCTGCCGTGCATCCCCAACATAAATGTTCGCTTGGCACTGTGTGACGGATATCAACAGGGTGTCCCATGGTGAATACATATATCTGATGACCCCTGATGCTAGCTATGTATTCCCTATGGTTCCATTTATATGGGACACCCTATATATAGCCAGTGCTTGGGACAGTGTAATGCCCCAGTGTCGATAAGCTACATGGCGGTAGCTACGCACGGCTGTAATCCTTCAACACTGTGGAGGCGATGGTGGGTGGGTCACACGTGTGTTGCGAAACTCCATTGCCATGGAGATGCCATGCTCAGGTAAGCCAGGAGAAGGCAGGACAGCAAGTGGATTAATCGCGATCTGTTTGCATTTGTGCGGGAATAAGATGGTTACCGCTTGCTTCCGCTTCCTCCCCCCTTGTATGAACGCTCAGCAATTCGCCGAAAACATCTTACATACAAGTATAGCCCAATGGAAAACTCTCCTGAAAAAAGTAATTCGACTTTATTCGGCTTTCCGAGAGAAATAATAAAATATATAGGTGAATGAATGCGAGTTTGCTTGAAAGTATTTCGAAAGTAGTTTTGCAATATCCACATTCACAGGCCACTCGCCAACCCAGCATTGTCCACTTATCCGTGAGCGTTATAAATGTGTGCTTTGTTATACGACTAAAAACTGACAGCATGGTTGTAATTTGTTTAAAGTGCGCATTTGGATACAGGCGATCGTATATCTTGCATAGTCCGCAGCTGCTGTGGGGAGTTTGAAAACCATAAGCAGACTCGCAAGCCTCTGAGCCACAGTGCTGCTCCTGCAAGCCCTTGCGTTTGGTTCTTTCCGTCCTTGTCAGGATGGCTCCTTCAGGGCTGCAGGAGCCAGCAGGTTTATGTAAGAGGAGGTTGTGATCAGCCACTCAGCAAATGCATTGTCCATGCTGGGTGGTTGAAACGTGCTTTTGTGTGTATCTTGTACGCTGAGAGAAATTGGATGGTTCTGAATAATTAAATCAGGTCCTCTCCATGGCTGTAATTTTCTTAATGAATGGTAGAATACAAATAGTATGAACTAAAATGTAATGCCATTAAAATGCTTTAACCCGTCAGACATTTCATATGCTATGGGGACGCTCATGTGTGATTCGCTTAGCCTACTGGTCGAACCGATCAGCTGTTGAAGTTATGACGAAAGATCCTCTTTGACATTTTCTGGTTGGGCAAAGCTTTTCACAGAAGGTTATGGTTGGGATCGTGCAGTCAAAAAAGTAATCATTATTGTCTCTCGTATGTTCGGCGGTGAGGCAAGCGATTTTCTGGCATTCTACGATTTTCCCGTCACCCACCGGGAGAATCCGTAGCGTCTTAACACGGGCACGGTTAAGTCTGCAGTGTCTTGCCACGTTGCATTTGTCCCAGACTAGTACGCGAGTGATCCGAAAACTGAATCCAGTTGCAACATGGAACACACAGGCTTAACCAATTTGAAATAAATGTAAGCTCACGCCTAGGCGCCTGTGGGAGTCGGAGCCATTTCATTGAGATGAGATGTAGATGAAAGTGAACAATCATCTTTTTAGGAAAGAAAAACACCACCCAACACAAACACAAGTAATTCTGTCTCAGCACGGAATAAAAGATACACACAAGTGATTCCTCATTTCGCTTCCCCTCCACAATCCAGTCACCCCTATTATTTTCAATGTATGTCAAGGGCATTTAAATCGCTCTCTATAACGGTTGCTTCGGGATGGCTCTGTCAAGTGTTCCTTCTCTTTCCTTGCAATATTTCGTCTTCTATGTTGGGGACATCGTCGGGCATTCTGAAAGAACGGCTATGGAGAGAAACTCTTATAAATCAAGCCGCAAAAACTTATATCGGGATGTTTAAATCAGCCATAATTGGTGGAGTAGTGAAAACCTCTTCGTGTCCATGATGGATCTCCCCCCCCAACATCTCAGGCAGTTGTTTGTGGTTAGTCAGTTGTTCAGTATTAACTTAAGCTGCAAGAACCGTTGGGCTATGTAGCTCTTTTTTTTAACAGTTGCCAAGCGGGGGAAAATAAGCAGGTTACAACATTGGACGGCACCGGGCGTAATTTAGTGAGGACAATTAACCTAGGCAGGATGTCGTTTGGCTTGTGGGAGGAGAGTGGAGTCGCCGGTGAAAACCTACGCCGACACAGGGAGAACATACAAACTCCACACAGAAAGGTGCGCGGACCAGGAATCGAACCCAGGTATTTCCTGTTGTGAGGCAGCAGCGCTACTCACTGTACCACCGTGCGGCCCGATGGTGACACCTTTTCTCTATCCACCATCCCTGGTGGCAAACATTGCGTCGCCTTTACAAGCAGAGCTCAATTTGATATTGATGGGCGCCCCAGAGCTTACATTTTGAGGGATCCCTCTTTTATTGTCCGTTTCATCCATTTACACTTTTACCACCACCTATGACTTATGTCAAAGACTCCATAGTTTTGTATTTAGTCGAGTGAGGTATAGTTTTTACATGCCGTATGCAAACTGTAATGGTAAATTAAGGTTGGAATTATTGAAACTATTCTCATTTCATATTTTAAACTGCTAGTAACAAACAACTATGCAACCGTTTTCATAACCAAACAACCTATGGAATTTGTAATTAGCATTTAAGTCATTATCAAGCAGAACAACAACATCACTCCAAATGCTCGAAAGCTTATATTTTCCATATTGGGATAGCCAATTTGTACCAACTGGTCAAATCACGAATCTGAGGATGTGCTCGG
This sequence comes from Mordacia mordax, assembly GCA_036362905.1. Taxonomy (NCBI): domain Eukaryota; kingdom Metazoa; phylum Chordata; class Hyperoartia; order Petromyzontiformes; family Petromyzontidae; genus Mordacia; species Mordacia mordax. The sequence continues at coordinate 5,846,381 of JAZEWT010000007.1, read as the reverse complement.
CGAAACACTGCTGTCTTTCACGATTTTCCTTAATATTTTCCTGACCGAGCTTTAATACACACAGTGTAAGGTGGATATCAGGATGTGCGAATGGCACACTCCACATCAACGCATTTAACTGTGCATTGTATGTGGAGCCCCCTCAAACATCTGAGGCCTTCATGCCATAACTTGTAAAAACATCTGCGTCCATTCTGCGATCCTTACCACAGTCCTCCGTTTCTTGCCCTGATCTGGGCCCACGCACCCGCAGATTGAGCTACAAAGGCCGTCGTTCACCTTCCATGTTTGAGCTGTCAACGTGAGCTTTTGAGCTTTTCCTTTCGGAGGCACGAGCAAGTGGTGCAGCACAGAGGCCGATCGTCGGAGGTTTGTGATGCAGACGCTGAGCTTGCTGCGTCGAGAGTTCGTTCCGTGAAAATTAAATGAAATGCGGCACAATATCTGTCGCTGCCATGGATTGGACTGAAAACGCACAATAAGGTAAAGTGCGTATAACCCTGCCATTTAATAGGTTTCTCTTGTGCTATGGTTTAAAATTATAATAATGCAAATCCACAAGCTATTCATTGAACAAGGCGTTTGTGGTTTAAAATAAAATAAAAACCTGACCAAACATTCACCGAGGAATGCAAAAGCTCGTTTTGAAAGACCGGGGCGAAGGTAAATTGTGAATTTTTCCAATGAAAGCTATGCTTTTTTTGAAAAATATATTTGATGTTCAAATGTCGTGTGAACATCGCTATTGATACATTCGTTAACAATTTTACACCAGCATGACCACGGCGGCGTGATTCTTATTTATTTAATGCATACATTTTAAACCGAACACCTCAGTAAATTATACATTAAGCAAATCGCGTCATATAACAGAGCGCAGGCCTCTGCAGTGGAACACAGACGCAGTGCTGAGCGACGTAACACAACACCAACACGTGGCCTCCAGGTGCACGCTGCTCCGAGCAAAGGGCCAGACGCGGGCCCACAGAGATCAACTTCTCCACACAATGAAGCCACGAAAGGACTTTCCACCGCATCAGCAACTCGTCACATATCGTACGGTCGTAGCTTTAAATCCGCTGCAAGCGTACTCTGCCGATGTCTCTCTATGAGAATTAGTTATTGTTTGCGTTGGTTAATTCGAACGTTTGTTGCATTGCAGCAATTCCGTGTCCGGAACTTGCAAGCTCACTGGGTGTTTTCTGTTGTAACAATAAACATGTGCCTTTACCATTCCAACTTATTCACCCCTTTCTCCCGATATTTCCTTTTCCGTCTCAACATTCGGAACCTCGGCGTCACCCTGGATTTCGATCTTTCGCGCCATCTCTACATCTCCCACTTTTCAACATCCGCAAAATCTGTCCTTTTCTAATTGTGGCATCCGCTCAACGCATGGTCCAGGCTTTGGTTCTATCCCTGCTGGACTACTGCCACCCTCTCCAGCCGCCTGCCTATGCAATCCGACCACTTCAACTAATTCACAATTCCGCAGCCCGTCTGCTATAGTCGCTTCTTCGCTCTTCCCATTCGACTCCTACACTTCACGCTCTACAGTGGCTGCCGCTCATCTCATCTCATTATCTGAAACCGCTTAATCCTATATAGGGTCACGGTGAGCCGGAGCCTATCCCGGAAACACAGGGCGTAAGGCAGGAATACACNNNGTGTCTGCCGGGATAGGCTCCGGCTCACCGCGACCCTGTATAGGACTAAGCGGTTTCAGATAATGAGACATATGCATGGTCACACATAGTAAAATGCTGACGTGTTAGCATCGCACCCGCCCTCACGTACAGGGAAACACTCCCACCCTTGCGGAAGCGTTTTTCAGTGTGAGTGAAGCACGATAGAGGTGAGAACGCTTGCGCTGGTGCTCTGCAAATATTTATAAAATTATAGGCGCAGAGGCTGGTTAATAATGAGGTGTTTTGTACCATCCGCCGGGCTGTGGAGATTTGATGTGGCTTTGTATGTTGGTGGGTGTGTTTGAAGGTACGTGGTGTTAAGCGGTTCGATTAAGATATTGTTATTTATGAGAGGGGGGTAATCTTTTGTGGGTTTTGGCACGAAGTGCACGTGGCTGCACGCGGCGGCCATCTTAGGTGTGCGTTTTGTTAGCGGGAGTGTGAGTGAAGCGTGATTGAGGGCTGTGGTGTTTTGATGTGGCTTCGTATGTTGGTGGGTGTGTTTGAAGGTGCTCTGTCCGCAGAGTGAATAAATATCATCATTTCGACAGAAGATACGTGTGGAATCAAGTCCTTGTGGTGGACAAAGTATCGAGTGTCGGCGGACCAGGAGCGGTGCATGCGGAGCGCGAGGGGGATTCACACAAAAAACACACAACGCAGAACTTTACCATCAGAATCACCTCCTCCTCGCCACGTGTGCACTCACGCGCGCGGAGTTCACCTGGTGTCTCACATTCTAGCTTTCCTCGGCGCCAGCTTTCAGTCTCTCGTGCGATCGGTGGCCGTATCGTTGGATGCATGGAGACGGTGCAGGTTGGCGCGGGTTACACTTGCTGTTTCGCTACACTAGCCACGTCATTTAACATATTGCTCAAGACACATCTGTACAATCATTAATTATGCCTTTGACACACGACACCTTGACACTACAATGTTGGGTAACCGGGAATATTTATTGCATTGATGTTGTTTTCATTTATTAGACGCATGTACGTGGATGATGATGCAAGTAGCACTGGATTAGGGCGCGTGGTAAATAATCATTAAATGACCCATTCATTTCCAAGTGCTATTCATGGCTGGAGCTTTCCTCAGTCCGCTGTGAGCTGAGCGCTTTCTCGTGCCGCGCGCGGGTCCTTAGCCGTACAGAGTCAGTAACCGCCAGAGCTCCGCTGTATCGGAGCGGCTCCACAGATCCCGCCCTCACACAACCGCCCCTCGTGCTCTCACTCCGCACGCGCAGGCCATCAAGTCATCGATGGTCATCCATACGATGGCGTCATCAGCCAGCCGCGCAACGAGGCTTGTTGGAAAGAGAAATCATATATAAGTGGACGCATATAAGTACAGTAGACCAATGGGTTTGCGGTACAGCCCTCAACTGCCCATCACACAGCCCGACAGAACCTACGTTTGTGCACGGGTAGCAAACCACCCAAGCGCTGCCAAGGGACAACCCTGCTTAGAGTCATATCTCTGAAAACATCGGGTACGTACAGGATTATTTGGTCGTAGGGCTTTATAATAATAGTCAAGCAACTATTTTTATAATAATACACGCTACGCACATTCTGTAACAGTTCCTGTCCATCTTTGAAAATGATTGTTTTCTTTGGGTCCATGCTCTTTGCGGAGGCCGCCAGGTTCACTAACTTTCAGCAAGAGTTGGAACACCCATCGTCCGATCAGAATAACACAGGCTACTCAATTTTTTAATATATAACGATTCCCTACCTTTGTTGGGCAAATAACATGTCTATGTGGGGGTGAACGGGTGTTGGGCAATGTGTGTAGGGCGTGGTGACGTCCTCCCAAAAGCTCATTGCAAGATATGAGATGGGGCCTTACGGTATATCATGACTGCGTTGCTATCGTGGGTATTTTCCGCTCACTTCCATATGGGTCTCGACCATTTTAATTTGTCCATTGCTACAAAGGCTGAATCACTAATTGGCTTCTATTTGCATTCTGCTTCTCTCCTCCACAGAACGTGTCCACGTGGTCAAGGCAGAATTTTATGACAAGTCTACTTGGGAAAGAGAAATAATCCTGCAGGTTTTTGGAAACATCACAGATTAATCTCTTTTGGCTGGGTACTTTATGCCTCTCGGGAATGTGACAACTCGAGCCATCTGGGATATTCCCAATTCCTAACAGGAAATCTTCTACAGGACATAAATCAGAGATAATATTTTTGGCTGGAGCATCTAATCTCATCTGTGGCTCCCTTCGTCCCAAACTAGGCAGTTATACTATCATATTATTTCAACTGCAATCCTTCAACTGCTTTCAGGTCGCCAATCATATGCACTTTTTCTGGCAGCGTTTGTATAAGTCCAAAAAAAGGAAGGGATAAATGTGCAAACTGGAATTTCACTAGCAGCTCCTGTTACTGATTTTATCACTACCTTGTTCGAGGCTGTCCTTGCAATTTCACTGTAACGGGTCATGCTATTTAATGACGGTATCAAATGACTTGTCTACGAGATCGACCTGCAACACACTGAGAAGCCAGCGAATACAACAAAACAAAACCGATGCAAGTAATTAATGAAACGACCACTGCTGTCTCGGCTAAGGAACGAGCAGAGCTACACTTCAAACAATCGCACAAACCGTATTGACATTCTCTATGGAAGATAACAACACCGAGTGGAGTTGTACCAATGATTGCCGTGATCATAAGACTAGAGTGTGCTGAGACCCCCAGAGAAGCTCAACTGCTGAAAACCGAGCCCAAGTAAAGCGGTCAATCTTGAGGGCCAACCTTTCCAAAGCACACGCCGCCTGAGAACAAGCAAGCAAGAGAGATCGGCGTCAGTCTTGCGTGCCATTCCTGGCGACGATGGGTCCGGCTTCGGTGACGCTCCAATTCCTATTGCTGTTGGTGGTGGCCTCCTCAAGTCATGGCCTGGAGTTCAGCGGCTCGAGTGGACAGTGGGCCCGCTTCGAGCGCTGGGAATCTGGCTCCACTGGGGCATCGTCTAAAGCGTCGCCCACCAGCGGGGAGCTGAGCTTTCAGATGCGCACCAACCAGAGCCGGGGTATGTTGGTGTACCAAGATGACGGCGGTGGCAGTGGTGAGAGGGGAGCCTGCGGATACCTGGCGGTGTCCCTGACCGATGGCCGCCTGCAGCTACGCACGGGCCTCTCGTGCAGCGTGGAGGCGCTGGCGCTGAGCGGGAGTCGCGTGGACGACGGCCGCTGGCATCGCGTGCAGGTGCGGCGCGACGGGCGGCGGGTCGAGCTCTCCGTCGACGGGGAGAACCAAGTGGCGCGGGCCGTCTCAGTCGACCGCGCGCAGCTCGGCCACAGCTTTGGCCACGGGCATGGGCACGGGCACGGCCACGGCCACGGCCACGGGTCGGTGAGCTCCACGGGCAGGCGTCGCCCACCCAGTGACCTGTTCATTGGCGGCGTCCCTGCCGATGTCCCCGCGCACGCGGCGGCCGAAAGAGAGTTCCTGTTCAGCGGCACGCTGCTGGACCTGCGCTACAGCGCCGACGAGGGACACTGGCCAGGCGGCGGAGGTGGCACCGACTTCTTCTCGGTGCCGGAGCTGGTGGGCAGCCAGGGCGTGGGCACCGAGGCTGAGCGGGTGTGCACCGAGCGCAACCCCTGCGAAAACGGGGGCCTCTGCTCCGTGCTGGACGGCGATGCCTTCTGCGACTGCACCGGCACCGGCTTCGATGGGCGCTACTGCGATGAAGGTAAAGACGCAGGCGAATACGCAATGTGATCAGCCAGTGGTTTCAATGCTAATTATTTTCTACCCACGCGTCCCCAGAACGCTAACCCCAGTGCTCCAAAATTCCCCGCACACCAACC
>JAZEWT010000007.1:5815237-5834230 GCA_036362905.1 Mordacia mordax | reverse complement strand
GAGGGGGGTGCAGACAGGTGCGGTGGGGGGGGGACATGCCAAAAGCTCATTGGGACACACTTGAGTCTTGCCGTGGGATCGTGCAGGGTCACAGGACAACAGACTGGACAGCAGGAAGACCGTCTCCACGGTGGCATAGTGGCACACTTTTTTATTAGTTGCCCACCCGAATACGGAGCCATGGGAGCGGGCAGCGTGTGCGGGCCAGCCGAGCTTGCTCTGAGCAATAAGAGCAGCGTCAACCGCTTCCCAGCCATGACATCAGCGTACCTATTAATGTATGACGCACACGAGGGAAAAGATAATACTTTCCGTGGTTTATCATTTATTAAGGTAGCGCTTTGGCGCTCTAGGGTATGTTCCACAGTAGTTGTGCGCACGTAACTTTATGTTCACCCGAGCGGTTAAGAATAAGATAGAAAAAAATAGCCCTCTGTTAAAACAATAAAGAAGATCCAGATGTCCACATGTACACCACGAGATAAAACAGGGTGGCGGGGGCGAGGAGTTTTTAGAAAATGCTTGAAAATGACGAAAAAAAAACCGGTCAAAATGTATTTATGCGCACATTTTATAATTTATTTACCAGAATCTCTGCCGCTGCTGCTGTTCATTTAAAATCAAAGGAGAATTGGTTTGCGAATTTCAGATATGTTATTGAGAAAAAAAAAATATGCAAAAAAAGAGACGAAAAGAAAAGAAAAGGGAGGTTTGACTGGCGACCTCATTAATTCTGCGTTCTCCATATCAGAGCTAATCTCCTATCATCGCTGTGGAATAAACTATTAATGCCGCACGCTCACGGTGTAATGTGTTTGCGGACGTGAATTATGCATGAGTCGAATGACCGAGCCACGGACGAGGGTCATTCGATATAAAACGGCAAAGCGCAACTCGCAGTGGGGGCGAGCGCCAGTGGCCAAGCTACCTATTGCCGATGACTTTGCTTGCTCAAGACTTAACATTATTAAGTTTAAAACGCGACTCAAGCATAGCCAAAGATAAACAAATGCTGCCCCCCGCTCTCAGACACCTAACCCACATTTGGATTTTACGAGCCCCCCGTCCGTTAGTGTTGATCAGTGATACAGACGCGTGGCTGTGTTTATTTTTTCAGGATAGGAGAGACAAATGCGAGGGGTAGATGTACGCACAAATACGGTTATATTTGCTCTTACATCCTTTTTATTCTCATTACGTTTGTTTTCTTTGGTGTGCTGACAAGTCACACAAGCAACGTGGGTTCACAGCATTGTAAATGAGTTTCAAGCCCAAATTAATTTTCAGTCGAGGATTAACGTTCATTTTGTGTGCAGAGCCATTTCTTTCTTCATCATTCAATGTTTCCTTGTTGATGTTTTTGTTCCTTCCACCCAATCGTGTCTTTATTTTTACGTGCCATTTAATGGCAATGTAGATTGGAAGCTTATTTACAATATATTCCTGGTATCCTCGTTGACATGCAGTGCATTTGTACAACTGTGGCTGGCTGGAGCAGAATTTTGACATAACTCGTTTAATTGGGCTCTTGTCCTGCAAACGCTGCCAGTCTCAAACTGCCCTTCAACTAATCTACAGGGTAATGAGACACGATGGACTTTCTTCAAGACTGCACCTACAACCGGTCCTTTTAGAAGAAGTAATTTGGAATGCCATTACAACTGCTTGCTTGAGAATCCAAACTGATGAAACATTTATTGAGTGATTATGCCCACCTGTGTAAGAGTGCTCATTGGGGCAAGCGAGTGCTCGTGCTTGCAGCCAACATTCATACATGCAGGTCTAAGAAGCACGAAGTATAAACATTAATTTTAAAATTTATCTCAACTATATCACAGCAGGTTGGAGCATAAAATGTTAGTTCCAGTGGCGAGGAGATATCGGCATAGCTACATTGCCCACAGTTGTAGCTCCCGAAGCAGACAGTGAGTTGTGCCGCCGTCCGCCTTGCCTCTCTTCCGCTGGATCGATGCATCGCTGGTCTCCCTGTAATGTACACATTGAACTGACATTTCAGGTTACACAGCGGCATTTAATTTATTTAGCCATTAATTTGTTTCGGTTATTTATTTATAGGTATCTGTTCAAATATTGATTCATTGACTTTCTTGATGAATTTAAATGGTATCACTTTACTATCACATTTCCATGACAGTTTATATATTTGTATAGCCACGTGTTTATATGTACACGCTTTTAGGAAGCCACAGGGAAAAAATGGGACAATGCAAGTTAAAGTTTTTTTCTTTTTTGCTACGTTATATCTAAACGTAAAAACAATATATTACTCATAAGAGTCTGTTGCAAACCAAAAAAATCAGACTGATCACAAAATGTATGTCGATGCATTAGGAATATGCAATATCATATACAGTAATAAACGCCCTGAGCAATTATCGCGCTGCAAATTCATTCTTACATAAACGCTTGCTATCGGTAACTGATAGCAAAATATTACTTACTGTACAAAGGTTATGGCAGTTGAGGCGCTTCACATGATCCAAAGGGTCTAAATTAAAAACAGCATTACGTTAATAGCTCTTAACGTGTGAACAACGAATCGGCTTTACCTGGGCTAATGACCATTTGTCATTAGATTGATTATCGCGCGAGAGGACTTTTTCACTTTAATTAGCATTCAGCCCATTCAGGCTGGCACGCCGCTCGACTCCGCACGGTGGCAAATTTTTGCCGAGCATCAGTCACCGTCAAGGGTGCTAATTTAAAACGAGGCAAAAATGAATGACGAAGAACTTTCCTTCTTCCCCGCCTCCCCGTCCGTTCCGACGGCGATCACCTAATGGCGGTTGAGGTGGCTGCAAATGGTGGGAGCTTCATTCACCACGGGCCGTCTGTCACATTCGTGGAGTGGGTGCAATCTCGCTCCACACCGAGGGGCCAAGGACTCTCTTCAGCGCATCGCTAGCAGTGTGCCAGAGCGTTTGCGTTCGCGGATGTGGACATCTTTACATCGCTGTACGGTTTGCGATTTTTATTTTTCAAAGATATATGATTGTTAGCGTGTTATAAATGCGTTCATTGTTGCCAACGTACACTCGTTAGGGACGGTGAAACGGCCGTGAACAAAGTACGAAAAAGAGTAATGTTCACAATTACAACGAGACTGTGAGTTTCTGCAACGAGAGCATACGTTAACATGATTCTTTTCATTACTGTGCTGCGTGCTGTTTGGCTTTTGTCCAGGACGGGAGGTGGTTTTCATGCTACAGTATTGCCTACTGGATATGGAGAATTTTTGTAAACATGATCATTGCCCCACTGCGCAAACGCAAACAAAAATAACGATATGCTATGGTGTATTCCAATATCCGGTAGCAATTACTGGAAATCTTCGCACGAGTCAAAAATATATATCGTACAGAAATTCTGGAATACAACTGCGAAGAAGCTTCGCGTGACATTGTAACCCTTGCAGAAATGTTGTTGTACTGATGACGACCAGCTTGCGATGTCATGATGTAGCGTGATGACTTTGGGAGTAACGAGAGCACGATACAGGATCCCATGAGGCGGGAGTCAAGGTTGTGCATCGTATGATGCAACCGTTGTTGTTTAATGGTTGTTTTTGCATGACTTGCCATGCAAAGAGTATATACAACAGCATGCCTGATGTAATGATGTGTGCGTGTGTGTCTCTCTCTCACTCTCTTCCTGTTGTTTTTACTCTTGTCTCGTTTCCCATACTCTCCCTGCCATCTTTATGACTTTTTATTTTTCTTATTTGTCATTTTTTCCCTTCTTTTCGTTGCAACACGTCTCTCCTCCACATCTATTGTATTCATCTTTGCCCTTTTCTGGCGCTTATTGCCATCTTTTGTGACCTTTCACCTTCTCAAATGCCTCTCTCTCTCTCCAGAGGAAAACACCATGCCAGGTAAGGCGTTCTCCTTGCACAACCGCCTATCATTGGCTTCCACGCTCGGAGCTGTGCATGCATCCCAAGGCTTCAGCATGCTTTGTGTGTGTTTTTGTGAATGGGGAGATATATTAGAGATTCACAAATTACCATACATAGTTTACTCAAACAATTGCTATTGCACTCAAGGCGAGTCGATTGTGTTGAAAAAAAAAATGGAAAAGAAATTGACGCATTTTAATTTAAGCGAATGTGAAGAACGTTTTTTGGGGGGCCACTTGACTGTCGCAATTATCACAGAATTAATTAAACGCTGTCAAGGCATTACCCTCTATATGTCTTTTGTTCAACCTCGTAATGCCTACATTCTTTGACATTCGCACAAGAATGGGTATGCAGAACAATTACATAGTTAAAAGCATTTACTCTATTTTCCTGCGGTACAAAAAAAGTGTGATAAAATATATAATTGCCTACGGATTGAAAATACAGTGTTTGAATTCTCCAATGAAAGAGTTATTGTGTAAAAATCAACAACCACATTTGCTGCCAATATACCCATACCGGAAAAGAAATACACCTGCTGACAAACAGCTGTTTTGAACATGACCACAAAGAGTCATTCGTGTGCAGGCAAACTGCCATTTGCTGCGTAACATATCAATTGAAAAAATAACACAGGCACATACAGCGCTCACTACATCATAGTTGTCTCCCTTTAGTTCATGCTCGCCAGAACAAACACTAACCGTACAAGTGGGGCTATCCCTGTAATGGACATTTGATGGATGCTGCCTTCTTTGCTCATTAATGGCGCTCTTTGTGAAACCCAGCCAAGTTGCATTCTTGACAGACGCAACAATGATACGATTGCAATGGAGATGAATCAAATGTCTGGCGTTGCTGTCTCTTCGCACCAGAGTGCTGTGCACGATTTCGAATCGTAGAACGAGAGCTAACAGCGCCAGCCACGCACTTCGTAAAATACGTCTATTACGGGCACTCCGTGGCTAAATGCTGCTGCAACCTTTCGCTAAGAGCTAACGCCCCCATTAGCTAAAACGTTTCAGTGGGCCTGCGGGGCAAGAGACATTGCAGAATTGGCCAAACGATTTCTAAGAGTAAGAGAGAAAGAGGTGATTTCTTTTTTTTTTCTAAATCACACACAAGAGGAAGTCTCAGATGCACCAGTTGCTTTAATGCTTGGAGAGCAAGAATCAATGCACTATGGCAAAGCCGCTTTTACCCACACAGAGCTTGTAGGATGTGACCTCTTAATTAGGGGCCCCAATACGAGGCTATGACTGCATAGCTGATGGCTAGGGTAAGCGAATTACCTCCGTAGTCGAAGCCAGTAAGAAGCTTTTCCCCAGCTGAGCTGATTTATTAACAGGCGCCCTGTAATCGCTCGCTTTCACAGGTGGGTTTTGGTGTCGGCCCTGCCAGCTGGATGAAATGTTTAGGACGAAGGCACAATCCGGAATCCTAATATTTACGATAACTTACAATCTCCTTTTTATACTCAAGTGTTTTTTGCTTTTAATGACACGAAACACTGAAAATGTGCCTATTTTCTGAGATTGGAAAATTGCAGAGCAAACGTCAGATGTCGAGGAATGTAGTGTTAGCTCTTCATATTTTTTTTATTGTTATCGCGTAACCGTAAGACTGTCCCACCGACACCACTACAGCGTTTTGTGATCCTCGGGTGAAAAGCGCTCTAAAAATAAAATTATTATGACTTGATGATTGCTTCGAGCCGTGAAAACCTACATCATTACATTATGACTATTACTTACAAATGTTGCCAATCATTCGAAAAATGTACATTCGATTTCTCTTCCACAATTGTATTATAACTCGGCTATACGTGTCATGAAACGAACGCCGATTCACTCTCACAGCGCAATGCATCGTAGAGTGGTCGAGAATGCCCAGCAGAAGCAGCTTTCACGGAACTGCATCTGAGATCCCTTCAAACGATTTGTGATCCACACACTCGGGGAGCTGCACTTGCCCGCACGAACCGCTAGAGGTATTCATTGCATGACATCCAAACAATATATTGTTATTTTTAGCGGCAGATTAGTTTTATTTAAATTACATTTGGAAACGCCAAGTTTAAGATTGTGAGGTTTTTTTTTTCATTCGTATATTCGCTGGTGATCTGGTGGTTACCATCAACTCGTTGCATTTGAGAACCCAATTTCGCCGCAGATGGCTGAAACCTTGGTTCCAGCACGGGTTTTCTCATAGTGGTGCGAGCTCTGCGCCCTGACGTCGGAACCCCACCTTCAAATTTAAATGCGCAAGATGTGTCGTGCGAATTGCTTTTCAACCTTCAAGTAGCTCGTAAGTACGGCCGGCAGTTTTAAAATGCAAATATTTGTCGAGGTATGGAATAGACCCACATTGAAATATTAATTGCTCTTAATAATAAATAACCATGTTCAGTCAGCATTTACTGAGCCCTTGTAAAGAATAAGCATCACGATAGACAATAAATTATGCAGGCATGGCAATGGAGAGGCATATCGGAGCCCAGTTGATAATTGACCTATGGTGGCCGTGTTACACTGAGATTCAGGATTCTTCGCCGAGAGTTGACCGCAAATGCAGGACAATATTTACGAGCGTCCGCCGCTTGAGTGAGAGAGACAACAAATAATTTGTTTTAAGGGCAAGGAACGCGTGTGGCTGTTTGAGCGGCACGTGTGAAATTGCCCGTATCTGCAGCGTGACCGATGCGTTTGGAGAGACTAGACTTCACTGATGTTGCAGCTGTCGGGCAAACACGTGGTCAGGAAGAGAGAAAAAACCTCGCCTTCCCCCAGACAAAAAAAATTAAAACAGGCAGCTTAAAATGATCCTAAAGGACACAAATTAGTGACATGATAATTTAAAATTTCGTTGCGTAATTACTTAACGATGTGAGAGCCACATGCTGCTAACCGTTTTTTTTTTTGGGGGGGGGACACTTTTTTGAAGTATGAGAATAATACCCAACACATATTTGGTCTAAAATCGACAAACGAAAATAATAATAATTTTGGCGGATATTATTTCTTCAGCCAAGTGAAAACAATTTATTGCGCATTAAGAGAAAAAAATTACACACCATAAAGTTTTAAAAGAAAGTTATTATTAAACTCTATTTTTATTACCTCATATTACTCTGGAGTCATCCAAACAACTGCAGCCCACTAATTAGTAATTTCTTCATTGTCATTCTTCACTGTTACTGCATTTGAACCAAACTCGACCAGACTTTGGAAACGTTCAGCGGCCGTTGATTCGAGATCACATGGTCGCGCTCGGCACGTGGGATGTGCGAACACACTTGCCTGCTTCCAATCCTGCTCTCCAACGAACATCATCGTCATCAGTACCCGCTTAATGCTGCACAGGGTCGCGGCGGGGGGCCGGAGCCTATCCTGGCAGACAAGGGACGCAACACGAGACTGTAGCCAGGATGTGACGCCAGTACATCTCAGTGCACGGGGAAATGTACTCAGCAGCCCAATGAACCTAAGCAGCGGCGTGTCTTTGGACGGTGGGAGGAAACAGAAGTACACGGCGCAAAAACCCACGCGGACACGGGGAGAGAACTCGGAAACTCAACACAGGCGGCGTTCGAGCTTCTTGCTACGAGGCGGCAGCGATACTCAACGCGCCACAGCGCTGCCAATCTCAATGCCTTTTAACTTCAAGTTGGATCTCGTTAACGCACCCACCCAAACCAACCCATCCACACCTGTAGCAAGTGCGCATTCAATATTCACCATGACTCACCACCTACCAACCAAGTTTTAGGTGTCCTTGTTTTTTTTATAGTTTAAAAAAGTAACACTCACTGAAATTCACAAACGCAATCTGTTGATGTGTACATATCACAGTATTGGCGTCACAGTGATCTCCATTGGTAGCGTTGATCAACCCATTGCTGTATGAAGGCCTTCCACCAGCCACCACAATCTCGCATTATGCAGGAAGTAACAATCCGCAATAGTTAGATTTCATGACTTCATCGCCTCAGCGGGGTCTTCCCTGATTCGCAATATTCGACCGTCTGCCACACAATATTTCCAGAGATATGCTTCCTGCCAAGCGGGCCCGTACCGATTAAACTGGAATGTTTACGACGAACAACAGGAATAAATAAATAGATGTCTACAAACGACGGCAAGAGGTATAACATTTTGGGGAAATGCAATAAAAATATATGCGGATTATTAGGCAACGGTTCAACAGTGACTCAGCACAGGTGCTGAAATCCTCTTGCAACGAGCCTAATGATTGTCGACGATGAAAGGAAATAACAGAAACACTCAGTTCCTTTCACACCTCCTCCGATTTTGGTATCGCAGCCAAGCAGATGGGGCAACTGTGTGGGCTGTGGGGAGGAGGCGGGGGAGGGGGAGAATCCGTGGGTGGTAGTGGCGAGGAGAGATAGGATGCGATTTTCGTAAAGGAGGAGGAACAGAAGACGAGGAAGGAGGGGGGGGGTAGAGAGATGTTTGGTTGGTAGAGAGGAGGCCATGAGAGGAGCTGGCAAGCGTGTTCTGGAGACACGGCCATATTTGGCAAGCTACAATGCGGTCTCAACGACGATCGGTTACGAGTGAGAACACGCCTAGGGTATCAGTCGCGCCACGAATGAAATAAAATGGTCCTTTAACCCTGGCAAAATACGGTGTGCATGCCGCAGCTCATTACACCTCACGCCAAACATGTCCACATCCATCTTTGCCACAACACCTGGTTTAATGCCTCAATAAAATCACATTGAAGATTTCGCATTTACGTGTTGTGCAGATTAATCAAACAAAAAAAAAACCCCTAGCGTTATTTTTTTTTAAATCAAGTCTGATATATACGCACACAGTTTGAGGGACATTTTTTTTTTAAATAAATAATATCTGAAAACAAACACAATATATCGGACATGGGATCTTTTTTGGAGTGTATTGGCAGCAATATGAATGGGGGTGGGGGAAGCTTTCTTTATGGATAAGATTTCGTCATGCACGACAGACGCTGACCCATTTTGCATTATCATTTTGCATGCTCCTGTCGTATTTTTGGTGTTCGCAGTGGACACTTATCGTCCCTGCAAATTACGCCCCGATCTAACACCGTATAAAAGCAATGTTGATGTTTCTGCATTCACCCATGCTTAATGACCCCCTTTAATGCCAATGTCAGGTCTCCTCCTGCATTTATCGAGATTGCGACAGCCTGGTTGATATCGAGCGAACACCACTGTGCAGAGTGATTAATTGAGAGAACGTTTCTTGATGCATTACACTGTTGTCGTTTCAGAAATATGGCCAGGCATGGGTGCCAACACGCCCATACCGATTGAAATTTTGGTGGAAAAATAGACGTGGCAATGTGCAGGTCTTTAAATCTTTCCAATTATTCTCGTGAGCAATCACCTTTTGTTTTGGACGTCTTGTAAAACAGAGGAACAAATGAGTAAACAGTGGCAATTATGTTGCCACCATTAAATAGTTCACTTTTGAGCAATCATTATTAAGCGTGCTTTCTGTATGAAAAGCATCCTTGCCATCATTACCCAATACGTGACAATAAATCTGGCCACGGAAAACCATCATGATTCCAAACATCGGGAGCGAATAATTCGCCTGAAATTGTTTTGCTTTCATTTTGATCTCCAAAATGATTCTGACAAGTTCCCCAAAACACCTGTGATCGGCTCATGAGATAAATGCTAACGAAAGAAACGTGCATTGCCTCTGTGGCAAACAGAACGCCATAAAATGTCGAGCTGTTAAACATTCAGGTCCAGTAGCGTGCTGGTGGTGTCAGAACGAATGAACACAAATAAGTGAACTGAATTTGCCTCCTCATTATGGCCTTGAGCAATGGAATTTCAATGTGGCAGGTGGGCCCCCAAAGTCCCACTTACTGCTTAGATATGCTCTTACCTGCCAGACACGCTTACCAGATTGTGCATACAACAATAATTATAATAACAATGAAGAAATGATAATGGTCTTTTACCTGATTAGAACCACACTGAATATATATATATAAGGAGCGTTCCTCTTGGGATTTGTTGGCCAATAACGTTAGAATCCATCGAGGAATATATTTAAAAAAATCCACCAAAATTACGATCTACTGCCTGTCACAATGAGCTGAAACAGTTATTGTGATGACGTTCTTGATGATTGTGGTGCTATGACCCTCTGTTTTTTTTTCTTTGCCAAACTTCTATTTTGCACTCGACAAACACACAGGCCTCGCCCATCTGATGTTGTCCGATCAAGGTAATCCTCTTAATTATTTAAGCAACACTGTGCATTCGTGAAAATGTACATCGAAGCTGCACGTTATTTGCTGCAATAATTGTGATGGGCGATGCGTTAGATACCCGTGTGTTGGCTTGAGATGTTGGGAGCGGTGGCTCAGTGGTGGGTGTGCTCGGCTACAAACCTGGTTGGTGACTTGAGTTCTAATCCCGTTCACCGCCAACAGAAATGTTTTTTCGATCCAGTTCTGGGCCTTCCTTAGATCGACTCAGCCTCGAATGAGTACCTCGTGAGGTGTGTAATCATTGCCGCTAGGGAGACAAAGGCATCCGGGTATGGTGCTGGCAACACAGCCCCCTCGTGTGCCATGTTGGCCTTCATAGATACTCGCTAGCGCCACTCAATGTTAAGTTTAAATTTTTTATTTTTGCAAACGTGAGTGAGTGTACCATATTCATGTTAAGGACTGCCTCAAGATCATCTGGCTGGAGCATAGAAATGACTGCGCTATCCGAAAACGACGGGGAGATTACTCACCATCATACCCACATCGTCTGGTAGAGCTAAGTGGTTCTGCATGTAGACTCCAATGCATTGAGGCCCCGCTGTAGGTAATGGAATGCTTGGCAGCCAACAGCCAACAGGTGTGGAGCTTTAATAAAGGCAACAATCGCACTCCACTCAAGGGTTGCAGCTTAATGCTACATAACAACGACTGATGTTTCACACCCCGCAAGCCACCCGCTGTCCCCTGGCTGAAGCGAACGCTCGTCGCTCTCTCAAAGCTCACCTGCACAGGGCCGAGTTCTTTGCAGTAGACGGAGTAAGAAGGTGCGAGAGCTCGCAGAAAGTGTGAACATTCACGCCGCGGCTTTGGTGAGTTAATTGGCATGTGAGCGTTGAGGCATGGGTGTTAACTGTGGCGGCGTAAACCTGTGCGAAGGGAAGGTTTGGTGGGTGCCAAGGAGCGGCACGGTGTCTGTGGGCTGAGTAGCGCTGCTGCTTCACAACAGGATGGGTCCTGGGTTCGATTCCTGGCTTGGGGTATCTTTCCGCACGTTCTCCCCTGTACGTGCGGTTTTTTTTCCTCCGGGTACCCGGCCTAGGTTAATTGTCCCTGAATAAATTGCCCTGAGTGCCCTGGACATGTGGTAACGCTCAACAGAGCAATATAACTTAACGGTTCCGTCGAACTTAAATAAATACTGAGTCTGTTGCTGGCTGACAGCTCGTGAGCTGCGAGGGTCAAGATAGGAAGCAGCGAATGCTCCCATCGGACTGCGATTCTGTTTGGCTGTCCGGGTGTGTAAACTCCCATGTCGGCGCACACTCCGAATGTTACAGCGCACAAAGGCGCATTACGCCCCCCTCTAGCTAATAATAATAATAATAATTGCATTTCTAGACCGCTTTTCACCCGAGGGTCACGAAGCATGGCACAGAGCTGCGGAGGGAAACGGAACGTCAACAACGACGAGATAAGAACGGAAAATCAGCAACAATAGCGGAGTTTGTTTTAGCTTTTTTTTTTGTTGTAGTTACATATCTAAGCTGTGGAGAGAACGGCATGTCAACAACATCGGGACAGTCCAACTGAATGTCAAATAGTAGCAATAAGTTATAGGACATAACGTAAGTGGAAAAAATAATGTTTCAACAAACAAGGAAAGAATAAATGTTTCCGAGCAGGTGCAGGTCGGCAGAGAGCCATAATCTCGGCACGTCAACACTGAGCCACATCAACAGTCCTGGCCAGAGGACTTGAAAGTCTGATGGAACAAGTGAGTCTTGAGACGATATTTGAAGGTGCGCAAGGAATCAGCTGATCGAATTTCCAATGAAAGGGCATTGCAGAGTCTGGGAACAGCGCGGTCACGCATGTATGTTGGAGTAGCGCCAGTTAGAGCCTTGTAGGTGAGAAGGAGGATCCTTAATTCAATCTTGTATTTAATGGGTAACTCGTGGAGAGACATCAGAAGTGGGGATATGTGATCGTGGATGGGTGTGCGAGTGAGGTAGCAGCCGCATTCTGCACACGTTGGAGACGATTGATCAGGTAGGCAGAGGTGCCAGGGAGCAGTGCATTGCAGTAATCGATTCGTGAGGAGATAAAGATGTGTATTAGCTTCTCGGCGTCAGCAGGTGACGGGATGTTGCGCAGTCTGGCTATATTTCTGAGATTGAAGAAGGCTACCTTCGTCACCTTGTTGATGTGTGTCTCGAAGGTGAGGGAGGAATCAAGAGTCACACCGAGACTCTGTACTGCCTTAACAACTTCAGTGGTCTGGTCGTCAAGCATCAATTGGATAGGTTCAGCCTTGGACAATTAGTGCGGAGTTCCGACAAGCAAAACTTGTGTTTTGTCGTCATTTAGTTTTAGAAATTTTGAATTTAACCAGGCCTTAACATATGACCGTTAGCATGACATGCAAAGACCACACGCATTGATGGATGACTTTGCGTGGATATAAATTTGGATGTCATCGGCATAGCAATGGTAGCTGAGATGAAGCAAAATAACTACGTCATTTACCAAATAAACCTCAAAAAGAATAGTTGAGTGTCTGGCAGTTTAACTTCCTATTATAGTCCGAGTTATTTGATTACATTTGTTTAAACGTTTGACATTTGACACAATGGGTTGTGACCGGTATATCTCAAATATTACATATTTCGAAATAATTTGCGATATTGTGAAACGAGCATTTACTCCTACAACCGACCTCCCATTTAATGCACAAGCGACGGTTCGTCACCACAATAACATTCTGCGCCTCCACCGCCCGCATTGGTGAGGAGAGGAAAATTAACAAAGCAATGCTGACCTATCGCGCCGAGTTTTCTGATGATCCACGTGCATTTATTCCACTCGATCACATTTTCAAAATTTTATTTTGCATTTAGAAGACTTGTAATACTCCGGCGTTAATAATTAATCACCCGATATTGGGCGTGTTCCAGATATCATTGTGTGCTCCTCGATCAAGGGGTGGACTGCCGCTGATGATGAGGAGCGATGAGCGGCTAACGGTGCCGCGCCTGTACACCGGCTCGCGTCACAGAGCCCTGCGGATCATTTTGAATAGCGCTGAAAAATTAACGGCAGGGATCCGTTTCATAAGCAATTGATGACGCAGAAGAATGGGAGGGAGTTGAGCAAGCGTGTGCTCGAGACGGCTCATGTTTGCAGAAGCATCTGGTATAACATGCACAATTCAATTCGCTCTCAAATCGCAGCGCAATGAAAATGTGGAAGTGCTTTAAAATGTGGCGGACAAAACAATAACACAGCATACGTACGATATGGAGGGAGAGAGAGGGAGATTATATATCAGAAAATACACCGCAAACTATCCCATTATGTTAACCAACGCTGAATAATCAAAGGAATGCATCTCCTAGAGCTCTGCTCCCCGAGCGCCTCGGAGGCAAAAGAAAAGCACAAATAAGGATTTGTTTCGTTCTGTGCCCACTGGTACCGCCGCCTCTCCCGCAAGGCCGGTTCACCCGAGAGGCGGCACCACGTGCCTTTCCACACCGACAACTCGGCGTGTTGATTGCGATTAACGTGTCATGAATGTTTGATGGAGCACGGATCCCCTAGCCCTATTGACACAAGGGGGGAGGGGGGGGGCAGGGTGGGTCAGCCGCGGGAAGCTCTGACTATAAATAATTCACGCCGTTATGAGCGGAAAACAAATAACACAAATCCAATTTGTTTCCAGGAATCGAGGGAATTAATAGCAATGGCGATTACGATTTAATTCATCCAAATTGGATGGTAATAGTGCGTTAAAGTGAAATACAATGGCTCTGCCGTCCTTTGTGTGCATCTCCGTGCATCACTCATTAACTATTTTCTTGGTTCCAAATATTTACTCGTCAAATCCTAAGTAAGGCTCACCATGCATGCTGCCTCTCGGTGTTGCAATAATCAGCACGCCAAAGAAATCACGGGTGCACGCGAGGAAAATAAAAAGCACTTTAGGGCATGAATTATGAAGACCTTTAAAAACTGCTGCATTATTAGAGTTTAGATATTTTAGCATTAAGCCAGATTGGTTTCACTGATATATTTGGTACCATAATTAAATTAACGTGAATGCGCATATTAAAATACAAAATTGACATTTATATATTAATATTTCTGGCCGAAATTTTTTTATTTTGTCTTCTAGATTCCATATTAGCGTTTCTTGAACGTTCACAAAATAAATGCCAATAAACATCGGTAATATATCTGTCAGATTGTCCTCTATATTGGGACAATCCATGCCAGTGAAAAAAGCAAAAACATTTTTTTACACAAGAGAAAACAATTGATGATATATCTAACAACACCAGGGAGACCAAACATTACCGGTGCTCTCAGACCAGAAATCTCAAAGTCGTGACACTTTATTAAAATTGAAAACTGTAACGTAGAAAAGGTGTTAAGTCATGTCGGAACCTAAGGTAAAAACAAGCAAAAGGTTTGCCTCCCATAGGCCATCATGAATTATTTTGCATCTGACAGTCGCCAAGAATAAACAGAAGTGGCAAATTATTGTCGGAAATTCACAACGGCGCATTAAGGAAAAACGCGCGTGCGAGTTCTGATCTGAAATCCCTATAGTAGAACCCACCACTGCATCAGGAATTGCGCTATGTTTATTAAAGGAAGTAGACGCAAAACAAAGAACAAATACAAATGTTCCTGTTTAGCAGACACACATCTCGCCGTTGTGTTCCAAGTTTTAAGCTTTGCAAATGAAAACAGTCTTTAAAGTAATTTAAAAGTGCAAAAATAGTACAGAATGTGTTCACGTCTAGTGATATTGCTCATTCATGTTTAAATGTTATATTCTACCATTTTATCTGAATTATGCTCTCGTGTTATGTAAGAAAAAGTACTACTTTGGGTCTCTTGCAGGGCAAGACGACATTTCTGTTAGTGTGACCCACACAAGTAGCAATCACAGAGCTACCTTTGAGACTTTTAAAATTACATTTGTTTCACACAATAGGGGCAGCACTTTCCCACTCGCCCTACCAAATGAGAGTGATGGTTGTCACATTACAGTCAAAGTTTTATATACACATTTTTATAATTCTCAAAGCTGGAAGGTGGCCAAATGAAGGTCAGAACAATACTTGTGTGTTTTCATGTAGTCATTGGTAACTGAGAAGAAATGACAATCTGGTTTAATCACAGGGAGGTGGCTGCCTCAATTTGAACCTGGAATATCAGCTACGGTGCCAGCCCAGTGTTCTGACCACAGACACACCTCAGATGTCACAGATTGGACAGTATTTGTTTCTTCAAACTTGAGTCGTACAATCTGGGTCGCACCAATTCCAAATATGAGCAGTAACCGCTATTTTTTATTGTCAAATATTCCTTCAACAAATGTGAGCAATATTTCCAGGTGGCACGCACAGTTATTTATTTTTAAGGTCACAAACTGCTCAGAACAAGTGTTCACTGAATGCAGCAAACAAAGGACCCTTCTGCAAAAACTCAAAGGCCATTCCGTATTCGTGATGATTAATCAAAGGTGTGTGTTAATGCATCGTGTTGTGCTCATCCCCGTTTGTTCCGATGCGTGCATGACGTTTTAAAATAAGTCTTGTCATTTGCTTTTCTTCTCTCCCATTTTGAAACATGCTCGCTGTGGATGTGTCATCCGTCATTACCATAGGCAGAAAAGGTAGTGTTACGTCTTTCTTCTTACTCTTTGCTTGTGTGTCGCTCATACTGCTGTCCCCGTGTTATTTGTTTGAGTTCGGAAAGACCTCCCCGAAACGGGTGCTGGAACCACTCGTGGAATTGCTCAACAGAGAAAGAGAGTCGCTCGCAACAGTAGAGTTGCGAGTTCAAATCCTGGCTGGGGAGTCGGCTCATCATGTCCTTACTCCTGGGTTAGTTAAAGGAGTACCACCACGCAATTACGTTAGCAGTGGTTGCACTATGTGCAGGCTCGCCCCCACCATAGGAATATGGAATTTCCACCACTCTTATTTGAGCAGAAAATTGTCAGGCTTTTTGTGGCCAAAACATGAGTGGCGCGGTGGCGCCGCACTGAGTAGCGCTGCACTGAGTAGCACTGCTGCCTCACAGCAACAAAGCCTGGATTCCATTCCCAGCTCGGGTGCCTTTCTGTGATGAGTTTGCATGTCCTCTCCGTGTACACGTAGATTTCCGCTGGGTACTCCGGTTTTCTCCAACGGTCCAAACGCACGCTGCTGCCTATGTTAATTGGCCCTGCTTTGTAAAGTGCCTCCAGTGCCCTGCGATGTACTGGAATCACATCCTGGGCAGATTCCCACCTTCGCCCTCTGTCTGTCGGGATAGGCTCCGGCTCCCCCCAACCCTGTATAGGATTAAGTGGGTATTGATATTGATGATGAACTCAACCGTGCTTGAACCCTTTGACGTTGTTTCTGTGTAAACCAAAGTAATTTTCCTTCTGTATTTATTCTGAACATTAATGAAATGTAAAGGAAAGCAACATTACAGGAGCAGCTGTTTAGGTGTACGCGGCGGCAGCTAGCAGGTTGGTGGTGTGTTTGTCCTAGGGGCTTCTGATCTATTTTTGAAGACCAAATCCATGCTGTTTAAAAGGAAGACCATCTGCCTGCTGCACCGCACTCCTTGTGTTAACGCTTTTTTGGGGGGCACAATAAAGAAACCTCTTCCCGATAGAAACCCTTCACCCCACTTGATGCATGCAGTACCCTTAAAGTGCAACTAATTATCTTAAAATGGCAAGCAATAGCATTTAATTAACACTCCCTGAAACTGCTACACACAACACAATATTGACGGTGGAGTAACAGTCATAGCGTGTGGCTCTAAGTACAAAATAGTATGTAAAAACACTAAAATAATGTGAACTTTAATGTGCACTGATTTATTATTGTAATAATAATGATGGTTACGATTTGCTGCCTTTTGTCAATTGACTGCTTGATAAAGTCCTCCCAATGCCGCTTCAGTCATGGGGGTTGTTTGACCATACTTCACACTCGGGTAACCAGAACTTTTTGTTTATCACTTGCCACTGATGTTAGCTGTGGCCGGAAAAACAATTGAGATAGTTAAATTGTAGTCACCACTGCACCACTGCTGCAACCCAATGCGGCGGTCGCTGAAAGGACGATACACCTCTTCTGCATGTCCATCACCGCCTCGATCCCACAAACAACCGAGTTTGATGCGGTAACGTCTAATAGCTACCACCTCCTCCAACACACATGGTCAGTCCAGAAGTGGAGGCGATATTTTCTTTACGATCTACACATCGTGGAGATCGTTCTGTCATTAGTGGCACTGGAGGGGGGGCAGAGGAGTGGAGTGGTAATATCTGCTCCACACAGAAAAAAAGTCCTGGTTCGACTCCCACCTTCGAGCCTTTCTGCGTGGCATTTGTGTCTTCTCCGCTAGTTCAGCGTGGGTTTCCTCCGGATTCTCCGTTTTCCTCCCAGAAAAAAAAAGAGATAAAAACTTCCATTAAGTACTTTGCTGATAAGATCATAAAATACAGGACACGGTGTCCTGGCGAGTTGTTACCGGCTAACCATATGGTCTGACTACTCCTCATTTGCAGGTTACTTCACACCTCTGAGTTATTCCCTCTTTGAATGAATACCTTCGAAATTGACATAATAAATGCCACACATTATAAATGTTATATATGTATCATGTTATAGTTGCAGAGCAACACCTTTACGCTCATAAATACATTTAACGTTGTGTCAGGTAAGCTTTGCTAATATGCGTTACAATGTTGCCATGGAAACGTCACACTGCAAGATCCTCCGCCTCCTGCGCATCTTGGATTGAAAAATTATTACCCTACATGCATAAATCATCTGAAAAAAAAAACCCTTTTGATCAGCTGCCAGGTAATAATTACATGTACACTGTGTGTGAGTGAGTGCGTGTCTGTGTGGTGACATGCCTGTAGCTAAAAATAAAGAGGTTGGAAATAATCCGAGCCTCGGCTCAGGAACACACCCCTGGGCCTAATTGATGATAGTTTGTTAAAATAGTTAACTAAGCAGAGAATAATCCAGTTCTTTGATCAAGTTGGAGGAAATATGATGTTGTCCCTAATGAGTTATCATGTGCTCTTAGCACCCCTTTTCTTGCCGCAGATCAGGGATAACCATTATTTAATCCAGCCGCTAAGCTGATCAAGATGCACAGCTGTACCTCATATTTTCCATCGTCTTGGACAACAAAGTGTTAAAGAAACGGTCTTTTCGATAGAATCGCGAATATACTGTATGCGTGATCACGTTGGCTGCGAGGAAACAGCTTCACCCCATTGCACTCAACCAGAAGGCAATGTGCAGTAAATATTGCGCTCTGCGTGCAGCAAAAAGACAAACATCCGCAACGTAGACTGTTGGAGCAACGGTTGTATGCCAGTACCTTTAAAGCCAAGCATGATGCAACTGTGTGGGTATATTATTCTCCTCCGTGCTAACGTGCACATAATGCACCAGGCACACATTTACGCTGAGTCGACCGAGGAGAGGCCACGGCCAGGTCAGATATTCCCCGCTGATGTTTGACGTTGGCGGGCATTAAACCTGGATATCTGAGTTTGCGGCACGTTAAGCTAACCAATGTACCACTTCTCTCCGAAGCAAGACAAAGATCTCTGTATTGCCTTTAAAAGGGTGTTGGGGTAAGTGCTTTTTGCGCACACTGATGAAGGCCGGTATGGCACAAAAGGGGTGTGAATGGCCCACACAACGTCCTTGCGACTGCATCTTCCCAGCGCAAATGTTTACAAAAAAAACGAGGTACCCGGTTGAAATATTTGTCACCAAAATTACCAATGAATT
>JAZEWT010000007.1:5789605-5806120 GCA_036362905.1 Mordacia mordax | reverse complement strand
TCCCCAAGTCCAAGCGCCACCCCCTCCCCCCCCCCGAACTTCTGTCATCTTTCTATCCCTTAATGAATCATAATGGAATTTTTGCCACAAAATTAACATTGATCTTGTCGACGGTGGGGGTTGATAAAACGCAATTGGGCCCGGAACTTGGGCTTTTAAAAGGCAGACTAATTTTTGATTCGATTTAAATCTAAGCTCGATAGCTGCCATTAGTTACAGGTACAGGAGCAGCAACATACTTCCAGGCCATCAGTAAGGATTGCCAAATAACAACAACAACCCCCCTAACTTTCTTCTTTCACAGCACATTACATTATCTTTTGTGAAAATATTTTAATGAGCATGTAATGCCTCCTTTTAAATAAAGCAATTACTTATATTGCTCGATCATTATAACATAACCGTACTCTTGTTTCAATGGAGTTCAGATTAACATTCATTACTACAGAAGCTGATGAAAGCAATTATTATACTAATTAGAATAATTAGATATAAATTTATCATCATAAATGAATTCTATGGGTGCGGCTATGTACAGTGCAATTGTTCAGAAGGCATTTCGATTAATCACCTTCCGTTAATACATCGAAACAAAAACTACAAGGTTTTACACAGATCTCATCCATCCTATGAAGGGAAGCAGCATTTCAATTCCTAGGATCAAATTATCTGCTAAAAATGAATTCCCGATTAGGAAATAACGAACTCAGATGTAAAAGGCATTGACTGAGACCATAAAAAAACAAGCGAGTTCGGTGCCATTTCAAAACATTTTCGCATCCCTTAAATCTTTACCGTAATGAGCAACATGCTTTCCGGTAATTTAGCAAAAAGGGCACGATATAGATTAGGGTTTTGTATTGATTGTGAAGGTTCCTAGTGTCTAGCGCAGTTGACGTCCTCTGCAGATAGTGTACTCATCGTATCCTGTGGGACTGCGCTGGTCTCTGCTGCGCTGATTGCATGAGATTCGACGACCTTTCATCCAGATGTAAAACATTTTAGAGCTAACGATTGTGACAAAAGCCTTGACAGGAAACCCATATGAAAACTAATCTACTTAGACCATAGCTTGGCGCATTGAGCATTTGATTTTAAAGCGAGGTTATCTTCCACACTGATAACACGATTCGAAAGAACACGTGTCTTGTTTTCCATTTGCCACCATAAAACTTGGTATTTAACCTGACAAGACAAATCAAAATATACGGGTTGAAGATTGATCCGTACTCTCATCCTAATTGGAAGTTCTGTGTATATGTGATAAGGAATGTTTGGCGAGGGTTCAGCAGAGAAAAACAAATTGTGACCTCGAGATGGGAAAATTATGGGTTTGTCAGTTGATGTGATGTCGCGTAGCGGAATAGTGTCACAAATAGCAAAACATGATAACTTACAGATCCACTGCTGGATGAAGTTTGATCATACTTCACCACTGTGGCCAGTGTGAGTTGTTGAGGAGGGGTTGGTAAATCTGATTAAGATGTCTCAGTGGTTAGCAATGGAACCCATGTAACCAGTTTTATAGGACAGCTCACTTAGTGCTGCACACCTGCTTACAACATCAATGTACATTTTAAAGGCGCAGTGGTTAGCGCTGACGCCTCACAGCAAGAAGGCCCCGGGTTCGAGTCTCTCGGCTCCGGTGCCTTTCTGTGTGGAGTTTGCATGCTCTCCCCGTGTCCGCGTGGGTTTTCGCCGGGTACTCCGGTTTCCTCCCACAGTCCAAAAGCATGCTCCTGGATAGGTTGATTGGCTCGCAGACTAAAATTGTCCCGCAATGCCCGGCGATGGACCGGCGTCCCGTCGTCGGGTGTATTCCTGCCTTACGCCCTATGTTTCCGGGATAGGCTCCGGCTTCACCGTGACCCTATATAGGATTAAGCGGTTTCAGATAATGAGATGAGATGAGATTTTAAACATGAATCGGGAATTCTGCATCATTATTGTCATAATTCTAGACACAACCTATTAATATACATTTTTTAAGTCAACCTGCACATTGCCGTGGAATATTTCTAATATGTAATATAACGCGAATGTCACATTTAAATTACAATGTAAAAATAGCAGAGGCCAAAGAATCATAGGGAAAAGCTGCGTAGACATCAGGCCGATATGAATAATCCACTGCTATCTCATGCCTGGAAAACCTCACAACATTCAATTAGTGTGGAGATGGCGAGACCTCCACGAACCCAACAGTTCGAACAAAAAAAAACAATAATCCCTCGTTAAAAAAGCAATGCAGTAATTAAAAAGTGCAGACAGCTCAGTCATACCGTTAAATGCTTGGACCGTAATGTTGTCAGCGCACAACCACGCGCCCCTCCGACTTGCCTTGAGGTTCAAACTAATCTCCTCCACATCGTGTGACGGTGAGATGGTGGTCGCGAAGGCCACTCAGCGGGACGCCGTTCCCAGGCCAAGCTCTACGCGTTGCCCGACACTCGGGGCAGTATGTAATCTCCGCAGTCAGATGGGGGCCGCAGAAATAGGGCCTCGGCGCTAATGAGCATGATTTGCTTGGGTCGTTCCGCATGACTTTCCTTGCCTTGGCCAGCGATGGGACTCTACCTCGTTAGCGAGACAAGGCAGAGAGTAGAATGGAATATGCTGCTAATTTAATTGATCGACAGCCATGCGCCTAACGAGCTTGCGGGGTGAAATCAGCTTTAGGTCGAGCAAAGACCTGAATATACATTCGCTATGCCTCAAATTGGCCGAAATCTTTAGTCATTTACATTGAACTTACATTTTGGTTACAAAGGCAACGGGAGCACACATGAACATGTTTAAGTTTGTCTCATTTATACAGAATCGAAAAATGTAAAAAAAAAAAGAATTCCCAAAGCACTTGAAAAAGCCCAACACAGCAATTACATATAATTTTTTTTTCCCGACTAACATATGTTGCTGTGGGGTAGTCTCCACGTGACAAACAAAAGAAGCCAATAATTCCCCGGTGTACTAGCGTGGCGCGCTACAGTTAGCGCAGCCACAAGAATTAATCCACTCACATCAGTTGAAACTGAAGCTGAGCGACCCAAGATTTAGCCACCCCGCCGAGGGGAAGCGACTGAGAACGCTGCCTGCACAGTGCCACATTTGAGCTGCACAAATGAGACACGCACGCAATGTGCCTCGACACACCGTGTACATGTCTGGGAACATAATCCCCACCTGCAATGTCATTTGTGGTATAACAAGGATATATATTGATATATGAAGGTACATTTATACTGTGCGCATATATTTTATTTCAATTCTCATGACAGTCTCGAGGTGAGAGCCCTTTCAGATTCGGCGTCGCTTTGACGAGGGATGCCACGAATACTGATTGGTGGCACATTTTCACCACATCACCCGGCAGGTGTGATAATTGCTATCACAATTAACTTACAGAACAGAGCGACCGAGATTGATTCCTGCAGGCTTGGGTATGGTTCATCAGCCACTAATACTGGTGTCCCCTCCAAAAGTGGAAAGTCAACTTGTAGTTTTGAGATTGCAGGGTAAAATGTGGGCATGCTAATCCCTTCCAACACACATTAGCATTAAACGATGGATAAATATAATTTTGAGTAAGCAGAGCCACTTCGTTATATTATTAAGTAGTGACTGGGAAATTGCATCGATTAATATTGGTTCTGAGGATCACGAGATTGTATTAAATCGAACGTGTGCAGAAGCCTGCTTTTAAACATGTACATGTTGTATGTGATGCGTTCTCATTATTTTTGTAGCCACTGAGTGTTACCAGTCAAAATATAAAAACAGACAAAAGACAATTTTTAAACAAATTATGCCAAATTTCCAAGTTTACAGTGGGATAATTGCTCCGCTTGCAATATACGAAGTGTATTGCATTAAATCCAATGAATATGCCGTTTGTATTAGCATTGCATATTGTGATTACGCATAAAATGCACAGTATTTTTGGAATTTCAATAAATGACAACACATCCCTGTAGATCATTCAAGGATCGAATTTGTCCTCGAGGATTAGGAGCCTTGCTGTGTGCAAGCTAAGCGTAGCCAATTTATTAACATTTGAAAAGAGACAGCAGGCAGGGATGGGCTCGTGCCATTTGTAAAATTAAGATTGATCGCGAGTCCTATTCCGCTGCAAACCTATACTCAGATTGTTGATATTCTTCTGAGAAATTATGATCATTATATTTATATGAAGGGGTGGGAATCAGCGGTGTGCAATGTGACCAAGCCTGCACGTCTGCTGTATATAATTGACTGACAATGTTTTGAGGTAAGGCAAAGACTGAGTGTGCACACTATTTTAAGAACATTCTGACTCATTATCCCACGGAAGGTTTTTGATGAAAAGAGAGCAGAGCGAGATAATTTGTGAAAAGGATGTCCGAAAAAATTAAACGTCTTTCAGAAGGTCGTACATTTGTGAGGTTTGTTTTAAAGTCAAATGGTTGAACCGTGTGCAAATGAAGCGCGCTATAATAAATCAATGTAGACACCACTTAGTGTAATAATTTGAACAGAAACACCCAGCCGGGTTCGTCATTTCTTTGGGATTAGCAGATCTCCAAGGGCATTGCTAGTTAAACCAGAAGGAACACAATGAAGCGTCAGTGATGGCAATCTCCTTGTTGCTTTGATCAGACGAGACCGTATGCGATGATGGCTAACTAAAATCGGTAAATAGCAGCGTTGTTCACGCACAAGTTAACGATTGAGTTGTGGCAGGGTGGCTATGCATTGGTAATATCTGTGCTTCACGGAAAAAAAAGGTCCTGCCCGAGATAGTTCGCTCTCTTCCCAGGCAGTTTTCTTCCCGCCTCAGACACCTTTCTGGTGGATTGATACCAGCTGACTGCCTCCCCCCCCCCCCTCTCAATGTCCGTGTCTCGTCCATGGCAAGGCAGCGAAATATCGTGGCGCGTTATAAATTGTATTATTTTGCTCCAAGCTGTTCAGAGTTTCTAACTTTACAAACACATTTAAGGAAGCTCATACTGATACGTAGAGCTCAAAACTAAAGCGGGTTGGCTGGTTGATGCTCTTATGCTCAAT
Organism: Mordacia mordax; assembly: GCA_036362905.1. Taxonomy (NCBI): domain Eukaryota; kingdom Metazoa; phylum Chordata; class Hyperoartia; order Petromyzontiformes; family Petromyzontidae; genus Mordacia; species Mordacia mordax. The sequence goes on along the minus strand of JAZEWT010000007.1, from coordinate 5,801,074 downwards.
TATGAATTCAAATCACTCTCACACCGTTGTTCACTCACTTGGTTGTCAATCTTTCATTACTACTACCATGGTCAGTTTCCTTAAGCTTCATGCCTCAACACAGCTGCGAATTACAAAGACGTGCTCGGCCAGATTGACTCTTATCCATAAATGCAATTATTATTATTTTTATCCAAAACCATTGTTAGATCCACTTATACAGGTTTGCTGCACTTGCCGAGATCGCACCTCTGTACCGATGGGTGACAGCCTTATCGTGCGCTGCTCTCAGACTCTGGAACTCCCTTCCATTGGAAATTCGGTCAGCCGAGTCCCTGGGCGTCTTCGAATTCCTTCTCCTGACTTGCTTGTTCTGTAAGGCCTTGAAGTCATCTGGATAATGGCGCTGTTGACCTGTGCCTGCTCACGAACACTTCTTCCTTCCTTTATTTGTTTTAACAATTGTAGTATTTTTAGTTGATGTCCTTCATTGATAAATAGTTACGATTGTACATACTTTATCTATTTTGATGTTATTGTTGACATGCCATGCTCTGTGCAGCGCTCTGTGACCTTCGGGTGAAAGACGCTTTAGACATGCAAATATTTTTAATAGTTCAGGGCAAATCACGTCCCTTGAACTCTCCTTCTCGTATCTGGTTCCCATAACAAAATAGGTAACGTTAATCATTTGCTATATAATCATGAAATTATTTGCTTGCTTTGGAACTCTATCCTATCATTAATTTTCCGCAGGGTTCTAGAACCTTGCTCACTTGAAAAATTGTGTTAGACATTATCTGCCGTGCTATCATTAGCGCTCTGTTCCTGGCTACTTTGCCCTCTTGCATTATTGGCCTTTGGGACCGTGCGCAGTAAACTGTGATTTTATTATACACATATATACACAAGCACGCATAGATTCAGTATATCAGCAAAAATAGTCAAGTAAAACGGCTGATGATAAAATAGCTGCACGCATTCGTATAATTGATCAAAGTTGCCCAGTGCAAGGGAACTTAACTAAAATTTGAAGGCTTTCGTGACTAATATTATCGATGAAATCCATTCTTCTGGGTCAGGTCACGAAAAAAATGGTGTCGTTTAACCCTCCACCACCCGACACGGTCAATTAGTAAGGCTTGTCACATGAACAGAACGTGCCAATTCTTCACTATCTCAGAATACCGATGTATGGGAGAGCAAACCCACAGCATTTACAATGAAATACGACGTTTTGCTGATAATTACAATCATCGTCATCAGGAACCAGCATCATCAGGAACCAGCATCATTAGGAACCAGCATCATCAGGAACCCAATCCAAACGTGGACAAGCAGCTCAGAAAACTGGTCCGGTTCTGGGTCCGTTAATATAGGGAGGTTGTGACATAGGTGTTTGCAAGATAGGTTAATCAGTCAGTTAGGTGTTTCGAATTACGTAAAGTTATTTGGACAATAGGCCAACAATGTCAGATTATCCTCATCAGTAAGTGTTATGCACGGGATTGTGTTTAACGTTTAGGATATATGTAGCGGGCGGCACGGTGGCCCAGTGGTTAGCGCTGACGCCTCACAGCAAGAAGGTCCCGGGTTCGAATCTCTCGGCTCGGGTGCCTTTCTGTGTGGAGTTTGCATGCTCTCCCCGTGTCCGCGTGGGTTTTCGCCGGGTACTCCGGTTTCCTCCCACAGTCCAAAAGCATGCTCCTGGATAGGTTGATTGGCTCGCAGACTAAAAATTGTCCCGCAATGCCCGGCGATGGACTGGCGTCCCGTCGTCGGGTGTATTCCTGCCTTACGCTCTGTGTTTCCGGGATAGGCTCCGGCTCACCGTGACCCTATATAGGATTAAGCGGTTTCAGATAATGAGATGAGATGAGATATATGTAGCTGATGCGTTTATTGTTTGAGAATGCGCTTCCAAACCGCAATTAGTTTATAGCTATCAGAACGATTGAAATTATTTTAAGTTGTGTCAATTTCAATAGACTCTTGGATTAGTCTCGACCAGTAATGGTTAGTTTTAAATAAAATGTCAATGTTGTCAAAATCAATTGTGTCGCCCTGCTGGCAAGCGTGTTCTGCGACCGCAGACAATTGGGTTTGGGAGTTTTTGATATTCCTTTGATGATCTTTAAAACGTCTACTAATATTTCTACCCGTCTGACCAACATGACATTGTCCACACGAACAGGTGATGCGGTAAACCCCTGCTGTTCAGAATGTAGGTCGTTTATCTTTGACACTGGTTTGTAGGTCCTTCGATTTTTTGTACTGTGCCAAATCTTACTTTGATTTTGGTGCAGCAGGAGAGGCCCATTAGGAGAACACGCATCTCTACGTGCAGCTGTCAAAGGTTCAAGCCGTTATCTTGTATGAAATTTGCATATCATCTCCGTGTCCACGTGGGTTTTACCAAATTTCCTCCAGTGCCATGAGATGTTGTAACTTGCTTATCTCTCCCAGCTGGACAACTGTTAAAAAGAGCTACGCTCAACTTTTCCTTCAAGCTTAAATGAAAAAAATGACTGACTTGCAGGCCATAGTCTGCTAATCGTACAAAAGCAAACTAATTCTCTAAATAGATCAAGGCTGTGAGAATTGGCGAAACAACTTTAAAATTAAACATTGCATTCTAAAAATATATTTACGTAAAAATGTTATCCTCCCCACGCCATGTGAGTAAAGGGCACGGTTTGAACTTGCTTCCCCAGGCTACTAAATACGGGTTGGTGAAAGGGGGAGGGGCTCAGGAGTGAGAATGGAAAGACGCCTGAGGATACGTTCGCTCTGAAGACTGAGCAATGCGAGAATCTCGCAGGCACGAGGAGCCTGATGGATTGTTTAATTGCAGGACTCTGAGAGATCGCCGCGGCTTTCCGTTGCCTTTATCCAGCAGTGGATCGATCATGGATGATGATGGTGACGTGCCATTATTGAATGCGTTATGTGTGGTGCAACTGTAGAAGTACACAAGGCACCACAACCTGCAGATGTTTAGAGGTGAAGGAATGTGAATTTGGGGGGGGGGGTATAATATGCCATGGGACAATCTTGGAGGGAGGGAGTGCTTTAGTGGAGGATGGCTGGGGCCACAACATTGTCCTCCTTGTTTTCCTATTACCCGTGAAGCATATGAGACTAACTAGTTGGACAGCAGGGTGTAATGAAGCAATGCATTGGACTGAGACAGCTTCGGCTATTGACTTTACGATGCATTGTGCTGTGCTGTATTAGAATTTTGAACCAGAAGCGTTTCCCCGCTGCGCGCGAAAATCGGTTAATTTAGTTCATTGATTTATTCCATTTAAACATTTGGCCAAGGCACATTTCTCACGAATAAACGCCGACACCGTAGTGTTGCCCATTTCCGTGGTAGGTTACGGTTTGCGGGTCACGGGGGGTTGGAGCCTCCCCATCTAACCGATGACAGCAAAAGCTTCGCAGCCATAATGGGATCGCTTTTTTAAAAAAAATCACCGGCGGCAGCGCCCCTGGCAATGTAGTGAACACCGCTCGACACGGAGGCCAAGCACGGCACAACGCATACCGACGCTGCCCAATGCCTCGCCACTTGCACAGGCAGAGATCCGCCAAACCCACCGATTGGGTTACAGCGATTTGGAGCTGGCAGGGGTCAGCTGGTTAAGAGTGAACGTGAGGAAGTATGGCCGCTGTGACGACGCTGACACGCGTGTGATTGCGGTAAAAAAAGAAAAGCGTCTGTTGACCGGTCAACTCCTTCGGAGCCATGCATCGGGGGATGACCTAGCTAGGGCTGCAGACCCCGCCACATCATTACCATCGTCATCATAAGCCCAGTACTGGATGAGCTTATGAGTCGGGTGGCAGGACAGGAAAGGATTATCCGGCGGGTTTGTATGTTACATTGTACCCTTCAGCTATGTCATCTGGAAGCTTGCATTGTTGGCACGGTCCCCCTTGGCGAACAGATCTGTTGGGAAGTTCGGGACAAATAGCGATCTGGAAACTCTCCGACCAAATGATGTTGGTGTCAGGAAGGGTATCCGGCTGTAAAATTCAGCTCCATTATACCCACCATTGTGGAGCAAATGTCCAACCCAGGTCAACCTGGATAGGGACCTTTTAAACAGGCAACACGCAGCACACACACACTAAGGTGTGATGAGTGGCTCAGAGGTTAGAATGTGGAGCTGGAATTCCTTAGATCCTTGCATTTAAGCTGTATGTGAATTAAGTGGGTTTGCTGGAGAGTCAGTCGATTGATTAGCTTTCCTGTCAGCTGTTAAATATAACCTTTCACAGCAAAGTGTATAGACATGTATGCCCCCTACTGAGTAGAGGATAATATTGATACCTGAAGGATTTTTCGGGAGCACTGTGAACATTTCTTTGTCTGAGACGAGAAACACTGCCATGTGAGATTGCCCCGATATATTCTTTATCTTATGACAAATGCTGATTGGTGCAATTGGAATAAATTGGGGAAAATATCCAAAATAAAAAATAGAATTAGGGCGGCGCGGTGGCCCAGTGGTTAGCGCTGACGCCGCACAGCAAGAAGGTCCCGGGTTCGAATCTCTCGGCTCGGGTGCCTTTCTGTGTGGAGTTTGCATGCTCTCCCCGTGTCCGCGTGGGTTTTCGCCGGGCACTCCGGTTTCCTCCCACAGCCCAAAAAGCATGCTGCTGCATAGGTTAATTGGCTCACAGACTAAATTGCCCCGCAGTGCCCGGCGATGGACTGGCGTCCCATCGTCGGTATATCCTTGCCTTGCGCCCTGTGTCTGCCGGGATAGGCTCCGGCTTCACCGTGACCCTGTATAGGACTAAGCGGTTTCAGACAATGAGATGAGATGGGAGACGTTGCTACAGTAGTCAGTGCGTGCTGGTAAAGCGCGGGTGACTGCAACTGCTTCGTATCTCAGCCGCCACTCATGTCACCCGTGGCCTGGAATTCAACTCATCCTTAAGAACATGACGCAGTGCTCCACGCACGGTGCCAGTCCTCCTCGCCCAAGCCGTTTAGCCGGAAGAACAATGCTTCAAGCTGTGAAATCCCACATCAGCACAATGCCTCTATCTGCTACACCGAATGTGAGCGAACATTGTCACGGGCAAAGGCAATACGCGTTGGGGGCTTCATATTTATTGACTTACACGTGTAAAAAAAAAACGTCTCGGATACAAGACATTGACGTTTATTGCTGTCATGCCAACAAGCATGGAATATATACTTATTCTTGTCAATGTATTTGCAAGGTAGCACCTTACAGCTGCTCTTGACTGCAATACACTCAGCAATCATCACCCAATCACCACCCCCTACTGGCAGACTCATGCCTCAGGTCACTCCGGCAAATGAGACTCATCCTGAGTCCCTTGAGATCTCACCTGATGTAAACAAATTAAATTAACTCGATGATTGTGACGATGACGCTTAATCTCCCGACTCAACGCTCTAGACAAGTACTTGTTCGTGATGCAGTGTAGTTACCGTTGCACCACCGCTCTCCCCGATCCACGCCGGTGGAAGGAATTACAAATCGCGTGCGGGGTAAAACAAATCAACTTGAAACCCGCGCGAGTATTAGAAAGACTGCTCGATTAAAAGTGCCCACGGCACCCAAACGAGCATTCCACAAATGTCACGTAAACAGGCACTGGCACACCAGCCTGGTAGCGTCTGATATGACCGGATTGGTCCTATTCAGATTTCCAGCACGTTGAGATCGCTAGCAGTGCAAGTAATTAGCTGAGTGCAGATTTTAACGGCGGCGACTGGATACGATGTACTTTGTCGAGCAGCAGGTGGGAGCCAGTAAACGTTGCTGTGCAAGTGGAGGCAGTAAGCAAAACACTGCAACCGCATTTCAACTTAAGCGTAATGGCTCCGTTCAAGCCATAGTCAGCTGATGTAAGAGATTTAGGTTGGGATTTTAGCGAGGAAACAGCATTTCTGAGAATTGAAAAAAAATCTATTACGAATAGGACTATAATTATTAGCGTTATACTTTATTTAATCATCAGCAGCAGCGGCCATGATCTAATCACTGCTGGATGAATGACTTCAATAGTTAATAACATCACTCAGATGCAATCTATCCACAGCTTTAGAGACGGGGGTTGATGGATCACAAGAATGTATGACACTCCCAAATGTGCTGGGCTGCATGGAGGCCATGATATGGTGGTAGAACGAGGGCTTTAGTCCATCTCTACGAATCTTTCAGTGGTATTCCCTCAAATGGATGTCTTTCCTCAAGTTGCTCTGGTTTCCTACTACATTCCAACCATTTAGTAATGCAATGCGGACAAACATCCAAATGCAGGACCCTCATGAAAAAGAGTCTTGAGATTTAGGGAGGCTGTCCTGAATAAAGAAAGGGCAGTGCCATGGATCCCTCTGTGATCAAGGGCATCTAAAGGAAATGACCTATTAACCACTTAACATAATTATTTCAGCCCGGCGATGGACCGGCGTCCCGTCGTCGGGTGTATTCCTGCCTTACGCCCTATGTTTCCGGGATAGGCTCCGGCTTCACCGTGACCCTATATAGGATTAAGCGGTTTCAAATAATGAGATGAGATGAGAGAGACATAATTATTTCATACAATAGTTGAATATATCAATTGTCGAAACATATATTTAGGAATGAGAGGGCAAAGAAGGGCTGATGAGGAAATATTTCAAGATTAAAAATAAACACGAAGGCAGATTTGTAAAACTATAAGCGCTACATTCAGATCTGTGAATTTTCATCTTCTACCAGATCAGGTGTCAATGCAAACGATGAGCGCTTTTGGAGGTAAGAAATTATTTCCACCAAGGTTAGAGGCATGCGGAGACAAAATAGTGCGCACATCTTTGTTATTGTTGCTGATTTTCCGTTCTCATGTCGTTGTTGTTGCTGACATGCCATTACCTCCGCGGCTCTGTGCAGTGCTTTGTGACCCTTGGGTGAAAAGCGTTCTAGAAGTGAGATTATTAATTGTGATTATATTGGTGGAAACAGTTCAAAAGAGGGAGTGAGGTCAAAGGCAGTAAAACGGTTACATATGGGGTCTGAGTAACTGGAGGTGATTTAGAGATTTTGTGCACGAATTGTGGAACGGTGCTGGATGTCACGCTTCGTTTGAGAGGCTGGCGATAAGCCTTATCATGGCCTATAATAATGAGTGACACGCGTGGTAAATTCGCATAATTGGATTTTAGTTTAATTATTGGTCGTCGATCTACTGTTCGCATGTGCTCGTTTTTTACAAATTATTTCCATTACAGTTTTTAAGCATATTTCATTAGGGAACAAAACGCACATTTCAACAACTCGCGCTGAGCAGCGTGGTATGGTTAAACAACCCCTTAACCCGACACGGCATGGGGCGGGGGGGGGACTTTTATTTTGCAGTTGAATCACTGTGTCCCGATCGCTCGACCGATTATGTTATCGATACAGGAAGTCAAGATGACCGACGGTGCCTGTTAAAGCCGAGATGCCCGATGAACGTGTTGTGGTCGTTGGTGTCAGTATCACTCACTCCCAGTTGCCCATTTCTCCCCCTCTGTTGGCGTCGATATGAGGAAGCGTACGATCAGGAAGGACCACTGCTCACACAGCGACCACTATCAAAACACATGGCTCGGATTGATACTGCTGGATGAAGGCTTCCCCAAGCTTGTCACCATTCCATGTGGTCCCGTGGTGTTGTGCTCTATCAAGCCCCCCTGCACGTGAGCTGATCTTGACGTTCCACCTCGGGAGCTGATGCTTTCTTGGACATATTCTTTTCGCTGCTACTCCGTTGTTAGCATCAGCCACTGTGCATCACCCTTACATGCTCAAGTCAACTCAGCTTATGCCTATTTTTGCTTCACTTCCGATGTTGCTCCATTTTCGTAAATCCCTCTGTTTTTGATCCACATCTCAGCAGGTGGAACTCACTCGAGGCACATAAGTAGATGGATTTTCATGATCAAGTTCAATTTTCTGAAAGCATCTTAAGTCGATATCATCTGCCTCTTCATTTCGTCGCTGAGTTGAGAAAGCACAGCTCAGTGACACAAACGCCAACACTCATGCACACGCACACACACTGACTCAGACGTCAGCACAAAATAACAAAATGCGTCATAGAACAATATTCCGCTTGCAGAAATAAAAAAAAAACCTTGACGTTTTACGACTACACGTGACAGCTTTTCGTTTTGCAGCAGAGGACTATTCCGCTGCAAAACTGTGACGCGCACAAAGCTTTAGGGATTGTGGATATAGCAGACAAGGAACTGGTTGCCAGGTAATCGGATGGTAGGAACAGACGGAAACAGCACAACAACAAACAGCATCAAATGAAATCGCCAAAAAACGCTCCAGGTGTCGATGTAGGTTTTCACGCTTTGTGTATGAAATTAGCGCGATGGTGTCTCAAATGTAGAAGGCAAGACGCTACGAAGTAGAAAGGAGGAACGCTCGACGCGGCTATCCTGAAAGAGCAGCTCTTGGCAGAAATTCTCAAAAACGTTCTTGCCTCGCTTATGCAGAGCAGGCAGCGGGGGGGCTGTATTGATTAGCACAGCGGACTTGCAATTCGGATGTTGTCACTTTGATATCTCGACATAGCTTTTGGAACAATGGGTAGGTGTCTACAATCTTCCAGACTTCTCCACCCAGTAGTATAAAGTGGTTTATTGTTAGGTCGTGTGTGGTGAGGTACCGTATGGAATACATCTGGCCGGTGTAGAAGAATAAGCCAAATACCTTGTTTGAAAGGCTATCTAGAGCTTCCAATGCCATAAGTGGTGTAAGCAGGCCACTGCGGGACTGTAAATTTACCTTGTGTGACGGTGGGTGACTTGCAAGAAGCCAATGGGTGACTACAGTGCCGCTGATAGTCAACCATCAGATGCAAGGGTCCAGCAGTGTAGATGACCACGCTTACGGTGTTGGTACCACCTTTGTCATTTTATTCACTCCATGCATTGCCAATGAAAGACACAATGTAACCCATGACACGCATCAGTTATTGCAAAACAAACACATTTTAAGGGAATTTAGGGATAAAAAAAACCCCACAAGTGTTGGCAAATTTCCTTCATTACCACTACTGTTGATAAAATGTTCATAAAATTTCATAGCAAGCCCGCGAAATGACGGAAATACACCATGGCGGACATGTTACATGGGAGGGAGTGTTAATGAAAAGCAGATGAAGTGAAAATGTGTTTTTTGTTTGACTTGCAATTCGGATTATTAACAAAACTAATAAATACAGAACAGGGTTTCCAGTGTGGATTTTAACATATTTTTATAAACAACCCACTTGAAAGATAGTCCATTACATGTATTGTAAAAGTAAATGCTCTCTCATTCCTTGTTCTTATCGATACAGGAATTAATGAGGGGAGAAATTACTTGTGTGCACACAATTTGCAGAGTTACTTGCTTAGCGTTTTTAATGTAGATCGTAGAGGGGAATGAGGGTTTATGTGCAAAGGCAATTCCATCTTTTTTATTTTATTTTATTACTGCCTTGGTATTTTTGCAATGCAGACCACTTGTACTTGAGTGCCATTCGAATTTTAGAGATGCTTGCATTACATTGTGACTAATTTTTTAAAAAAATCTTTGAACAGTGGATTGCTATTTCAATACACGACTAAAATATTGTTTCATTTAGCAAAAGGAAACTGATTAAACTAATAATAATAGCATTTCTAGAGCGCCTTTCGCCCGAGGGTCACAAGGCGCTGCACAGAGCTGCGGAGAGAACGGAATGTCAACAACCAATCCGAGCTGTAGCGAGTACAGCATGTCATTAGGACAGTACGACTGAAAGTTAAATAGTAGCAATAAATGATCAGACATAAAATAAGTGTAAAAATAATAATTCTTCAACAAACAAGAAAGGAATAAATGTTCTCGAGCAGGCGTAGGTCGGCATAAAGCCATCATCGTGGCACGACAACATTGAGCCGCATCAACAGTCCTAGCCAAAGGGCTTGACAGCCAAACGGAACAAGTGAATCTTGAGACGATATTTGACAATGCCCAAGGACTCAGCTGAACGAATCTCCAGTGGAAGGGCATTCCAGAGTCTTGGAGCAGCGCGCGAGAAGGCTCTGTCACCCATCGAATGGAGGTGCGATATGGGCACATGCAGAAAGCCTGTATTGGAGGATCGAAGTTGTCGTGTTGAGGGTGCCTGAAGTCGGTCACGGATGTATGTTGGGGCAACGCCAGTGAGAGCCTTGTAGGTGAGAAGGAGGATCTTGAAATCAGTCCTGAATTTAACGGGTAACCAGTGGAGAGACATCAGTACTGGGGATATGCGATCGTGGATCGGTGTGCGAGTGAGGACTCTAGCAGCCGCATTCTGCACACGTGGGCAACGATTGATCAAGTAGGCAGGGGTGCCAAGGAGCAGTGCATTGCAGTAATCGATTCATGAGGAGATGAAGATGAGGATTAACTTCTCAGCATCAGCGGGTAACAGGATGTTGCGCAGTCTGGCTATATTTCTGAGATGGAAATAGGCTACCTTCGTCACCTTGTTGATGTGTGTCTCGAAGATGAGTGAGGAATCAAGAGTCACACCTCGACTCCGGACTGCCTTAGCAACTTCAGTGGTCTGGTTGTCAAGCATCAATTGAATAGGTTCAACCTTGAACAATTGGTGCGGGGTTCCGACAAGCAAAACTTCTGTTTTGTCACCATTTAGTTTTAGGAAATTTGTATTGAGGCAAGCTTTAAAACCCTAAGGAACCGCAGATAAAACATGATGGATCTCTGAGTTATGTCCTCCGAGGCTCACGAACTGCCCTTCCGTCAGACAGGTCGGAGTTCAGCCAATGCAGTGGACAGCCAGAGACCCCTACACCCTCCGGTCGCTAAAGTAAGAACGGGTGGTCAGTGGTATCAAAGGCAGCGCTCAGTTTCAGGAGGACAAGAATACTTGGCAAGCCTTCATCATCAGCGATAAGTAGGTCATTAACTACTTTTACCAGAACAGTTTCAGTACTATGGCCGAATCTGAATCCAGATTGGAAGGTATTGAGGTCATTGTTGAGAACGTGTTTCTGGAGTTGCGCGGCTATGGCACGTTCAGTGACCTTAGAGAGGAATGGTAGATTTGAGATGGGGCGATAATTATCAGGGATGTTGCAATCGAGACCAGTTTTTTTTAAGCAGGGGGGTAACTGCAGCACATTTGAATAGTGGGGGAACGATACCAGAGCGAGATATTAAAGAGATTAGTGACGAACGTAGCAAGGATTTCGACATTTGCCCGGATGATTTTGGATGGGAAGGGGTCCAGGGAGCAGTTTGTGGGCTGAGATCTGGTAACCAAAGAAGAGACCTCGGATTCCGTTAATTTGGAAAATTCCATGAGATTTGAGGTCAAGGAAGGTGGAGGAACATTTATTGAGGTATTGGTTGGTGGCTGAGGCTGAGCAGAGATTCAATGGGGTTCAGTTTTTTTCTGAGAAAAACCGAATCAACCGATCTGCTTGAT